>JAWPHD010003527.1:105000-214429 GCA_037043455.1 Cyrtodaria siliqua | reverse complement strand
CCCCCTCCCCATCTATTTATTGACGTTATCAGTGTCGGCTGTTATACCTATCAATATATCACCTGCCACCCTACCCCTCCCCATCTATTTGTTGACGTTATCCGTGTTGGCTGTTATACCTATCAATATACCACTGCCACCCTACCCCTCCCCATCTATTTGTTGACGTTATCAGTGTTGGCTGTTATACCTATCAATATACCACTGCCACCCTCCCCTCCCCATCTATTTATTGACGTTATCAATGTTGGCTGTTATACCTATCAATATACCACTGCCACCCTACCCTCCCCATCTATTTGTTGACGTTATCAGTGTTGCCTGTTATACCTATCAATATACCACTGCCACCCTACCCCTCCCCATCTATTTATTGACGTATCAGTGTTGGCTGTTATACCTATCAATATACCACTGCCACCCTACCCTCCCCATCTATTTGTTGACGTTATCAGTGTTGGCTGTTATACCTATCAATATACCACTGCCACCCTACCCCTCCCATCTATTTATTGACGTTATCAGTGTTTGCTGTTATACCTATCAATATACCACTGCCACCCTCCCTCTCCATCTATTTATTGACGTTATCAGTATTGGCTGTTATACCTATCAATATACCACTGCCACCTTACCCTCCCCATCTATTTATTGACGTTATCAGTGTCGGCTGTTATACCTATCAATATACCACTGCCACCCTACCCTCCCCATCTATTTATTGACGTTATCAGTATTGGCTGTTATACCTATCAATATACCACTGCCACCCACCCCTACCCATCTATTTATTGACGTTATCAGTATTGGCTGTTATACCTATCAATATACTACTGCCACCCTTCCCTCTCCATCTATTTATTGACGTTATCAGTGTTGGCTGTTATACCTATCAATATACTACTGCCACCCTCCCCTCTCCATCTATTTATTGACGTTATCAGTGTTGGCTGTTATACCTATCAATATACCACTCGCCACCCCTCCCCTCCCCATCTATTTATTGACGTTATCAGTATTGGCTGTTATACCTATCAATATACCACTGGCCACCCTCCCCTCCCCATCTATTTATTGACGTTATCAGTGTTGGGCTGTTATACCTATCAATATACCACTGCCACCTCCCCCTCCCCATATATTTATTGACGTTATCAGTATTGGCTGTTATACCTATCAATATACCACTGCCACCCTACCCTCCCCGTCTATTTATTGACGTTATCAGTATTGGCTGTTATACCTATCAATATACTACTGCCACCCTCCCCTCTCCATCTATTTATTGACGTTATCAGTGTTGGGCTGTTATACCTATCAATATATCACTGCCACCCCTCCCCTCCCCATCTATTTATTGACGTTATCAGTGTTGGCTGTTATACCTATCAATATACCACTGCCACCCTCCCCTCCGCATCTATTTATTGACGTTATCAGTGTTGGCTGTTATACCTATCAATATATCACTGCCACCCTCCCCTCCCCATCTATTGTTGACGTTATCAGTGTTGGCTGTTATACCTATCAATATACCACTGCCACCCTCTCCTCCCCATCTATTTATTGACGTTATCAGTGTTGGCCGTTATACCTATCAATATACCACTGCCACCCTCCCCTCCCCATCTATTTATTGACGTTATCAGTATTGGCTGTTATACCTATCAATATATCACTGCCACCCTCCCCTCCCCATCTAATTGTTGACGTTATCAGTGTTGGCTGTTATACCTATCAATATACCACTGCCACCCTACCCTCCCCATCTATTTATTGACGTTATCAGTGTTTGCTGTTATACCTATCAATATACCACTGCCACCCTCCCCTCTCCATCTATTTATTGACGTTATCAGTATTGGCTGTTATACCTATCAATATACCACTGCCACCTTACCCTCCCCATCTATTTATTGACGTTATCAGTGTCGGCTGTTATACCTATCAATATACCACTGCCACCCTACCCTCCCCATCTATTTATTGACGTTATCAGTATTGGCTGTTATACCTATCAATATACCACTGCCACCCACCCCTACCCATCTATTTATTGACGTTATCAGTATTGGCTGTTATACCTATCAATATACTACTGCCACCCTTCCCTCTCCATCTATTTATTGACGTTATCAGTGTTGGCTGTTATACCTATCAATATACTACTGCCACCCTCCCCTCTCCATCTATTTATTGACGTTATCAGTGTTGGCTGTTATACCTATCAATATACCACTGCCACCCTCCCCTCCCCATCTATTTATTGACGTTATCAGTATTGGCTGTTATACCTATCAATATACCACTGCCACCCTCCCCTCCCCATCTATTTATTGACGTTATCAGTGTTGGCTGTTATACCTATCAATATACCACTGCCACCCTCCCCTCCCCATCTATTTATTGACGTTATCAGTATTGGCTGTTATACCTATCAATATACCACTGCCACCCTACCCTCCCCGTCTATTTATTGACGTTATCAGTATTGGCTGTTATACCTATCAATATACTACTGCCACCCTCCCCTCTCCATCTATTTATTGACGTTATCAGTGTTGGCTGTTATACCTATCAATATATCACTGCCACCCTCCCCTCCCCATCTATTTATTGACGTTATCAGTGTTGGCTGTTATACCTATCAATATACCACTGCCACCCTCCCCTCCGCATCTATTTATTGACGTTATCAGTGTTGGCTGTTATACCTATCAATATATCACTGCCACCCTCCCCTCCCCATCTATTTGTTGACGTTATCAGTGTTGGCTGTTATACCTATCAATATACCACTGCCACCCTCTCCTCCCCATCTATTTATTGACGTTATCAGTGTTGGCCGTTATACCTATCAATATACCACTGCCACCCTCCCCTCCCCATCTATTTATTGACGTTATCAGTATTGGCTGTTATACCTATCAATATATCACTGCCACCCTCCCCTCCCCATCTAATTGTTGACGTTATCAGTGTTGGCTGTTATACCTATCAATATACCACTGCCACCCTACCCTCCCCGTCTATTTATTGACGTTATCAGTGTTGGCTGTTATACCTATCAATATACCACTGCCACCCTCCCCTCCCCATCTATTTATTGACGTTATCAGTGTTGGCTGTTATACCTATCAATATATCACTGCCACCCTCCCCTCCCCATCTATTTATTGACGTTATCAGTATTGGCTGTTATACCTATCAATATACTACTGCCACCCTCCCCTCTCCATCTATTTATTGACGTTATCAGTGTTGGCTGTTATACCTATCAATATATCACTGCCACCCTCCCCTCCCCATCTATTTATTGACGTTATCAGTGTTGGCTGTTATACCTATCAATATACCACTGCCACCCTCCCCTCCGCATCTATTTATTGACGTTATCAGTATTGGCTGTTATACCTATCAATATACCACTGCCACCCTCCCCTCCGCATCTATTTATTGACGTTATCAGTGTTGGCTGTTATACCTATCAATATATCACTGCCACCCTCCCCTCCCCATCTATTTGTTGACGTTATCAGTGTTGGCTGTTATACCTATCAATATACCACTGCCACCCTCTCCTCCCCATCTATTTATTGACGTTATCAGTGTTGGCCGTTATACCTATCAATATACCACTGCCACCCTCCCCTCCCCATCTATTTATTGACGTTATCAGTATTGGCTGTTATACCTATCAATATATCACTGCCACCCTCCCCTCCCCATCTAATTGTTGACGTTATCAGTGTTGGCTGTTATACCTATCAATATACCACTGCTACCCTACCCTCCCCGTCTATTTATTGACGTTATCAGTGTTGGCTGTTATACCTATCAATATACCACTGCCACCCTCCCCTCCCCATCTATTTATTGACGTTATCAGTGTTGGCTGTTATACCTATCAATATACCACTGCCACCCTCCCCTCCCCATCTATTTGTTGACGATATCAGTGTTGGCTGTTATACCTATCAATATACCACTGCCACCCTCCCCTCCCCATCTATTTGTTGACGTTATCAGTGTTGGCTGTTATTCCTATCAATATACCACTGCCACCCTCCCCTCCCCATCTATTTGTTGACGTTATCATTGTTGGCTGTTATACCTATCAATATACCACTGCCAACCTCCCCTCCCCATCTATTTATTGACGTTATCAGTGTTGGCTGTTATACCTATCAATATACCACTGCCACCCTCCCCTCTCCATCTATTTGTTGACGTTATCAGTGTTGGCTGTTATACCTATCAATATACCACTGCCACCCTTCCCTCTCCATCTATTTATTGACGTTATCAGTGTTGGCTGTTATACCTATCAATATACCACTGCCACCCTACCCTCCCCATCTATTTATTGACGTTATCAGTGTTGGCTGTTATACCTATCAATATACCACTGCCACCCTACCCTCCCCATCTATTTGTTGATGTTATCAGTGTTGGCTGTTATACCTATCAATATACTACTGCCACCCTCCCCTCCCCATCTATTTGTTGACGTTATCAGTGTTGGCTGTTATACCTATCAATATATCACTGCCACCCTCCCCTCCCCATCTATGTGTTGACGTTATCAGTGTTGGCTGTTATACCTATCAATATACCACTGCCACCCTCCCCTCCCCATCTATTTGTTGACGTTATCAGTGTTGGCTGTTATACCTATCAATATACCACTGCCACCCTCCCCTCCCCATCTATTTATTGACGTTATCAGTGTTGGCTGTTATACCTATCAATATACCACTGCCACCCTCCCCTCCCCATCTATTTGTTGACGTTATCAGTGTTGGCTGTTATACCTATCAATATACCACTGCCACCCTTCCCTCTCCATCTATTTATTGACGTTATCAGTGTTGGCTGTTATACCTATCAATATACCACTGCCACCCTACCCTCCCCATCTATTTATTGACGTTATCAGTGTTGGCTGTTATACCTATCAATATACCACTGCCACCCTACCCTCCCAATCTATTTGTTGATGTTATCAGTGTTGGCTGTTATACCTATCAATATACTACTGCCACCCTCCCCTCCCCATCTATTTGTTGACGTTATCAGTGTTGGCTGTTATACCTATCAATATATCACTGCCACCCTCCCCTCCCCATCTATGTGTTGACGTTATCAGTGTTGGCTGTTATACCTATCAATATACCACTGCCACCCTCCCCTCCCCATCTATTTGTTGACGTTATCAGTGTTGGCTGTTATACCTATCAATATACCACTGCCACCCTCCCCTCCCCATCTATTTATTGACGTTATCAGTGTTGGCTGTTATACCTATCAATATACCACTGCCACCCTCCCCTCCCCATCTATTTGTTGACGTTATCAGTGTTGGCTGTTATACCTATCAATATACCACTGCCACCCTTCCCTCTCCATCTATTTATTGACGTTATCAGTGTTGGCTGTTATACCTATCAATATACCACTGCCACCCTACCCTCCCCATCTATTTATTGACTTTATCAGTGTTGGCTGTTATACCTATCAATATACCACTGCCACCCTACCCTCCCCATCTATTTGTTGATGTTATCAGTGTTGGCTGTTATACCTATCAATATACTACTGCCACCCTCCCCTCCCCATCTATTTGTTGACGTTATCAGTGTTGGCAGTTATACCTATCAATATATCACTGCCACCCTCCCCTCCCCATCTATTTGTTGACGTTATCAGTGTTGGCTGTTATACCTATCAATATACCACTGCCACCCTCCCCTCCCCATCTATTTATTGACGTTATCAGTGTTGGCCGTTATACCTATCAATATACCACTGCCACCCTCCCCTCCCCATCTAATTGTTGACGTTATCAGTGTTCGCTGTTATACCTATCAATATACTACTGCCACCCTACCCTCCCCATCTATTTATTGACGTTATCAGTGTTGGCTGTTATACCTATCAATATATCACTGCCACCCTCCCCTCCCCATCTATTTATTGACATTATCAGTGTTGGCCGTTATACCTATCAATATACCACTGCCACCCTCCCCTCCCCATCTATTTATTGACGTTATCAGTGTTGGCTGTTATACCTATCAATATACCACTGCCACCCTACCCTCCCCATCTATTTATTGACGTTATCAGTGTCGGCCGTTATACCTATCAATATACCACTGCCACCCTACCCTCCCCATCTATTTATTGACGTTATCAGTGTCGGCCGTTATACCTATCAATATACCACTGCCACCCTACCCTCCCCATCTATTTATTGACGTTATCAGTGTCGGCCGTTATACCTATAAATATACCACTTCCACCCTACCCTCCCCATCTATTTATTGACGTTATCAGTGTTGGCTGTTATACCTATCAATATACCACTGCCACCCTACCCTCCCAATCTATTTATTGACGTTATCAGTGTTGGCTGTTATACCTATCAACAATGAATTTATTTTTTACAATTAACTATTAACATATGTCCCTATCAAATTTGACCGCTGCCTTCTGCTACAAATTCCCGAAAAACCCCGGATGTCAGTCGCATTTTCTCCTTCTAAGGTAATAAGGCGTCGTACATATATACATTATTCCGTCAACTTACACTTCAGGGCATCTATTACAAATGTACCGTCGCGTCCTGATTCCTAATGTCATGTGTGGATGAGTCAGACATGGCTTAGTTGTTTACAAATATCAAGAAGCTGGAGAGGGCCTGTATATGATCTATTTGCTAATATAGCCCTTATAACAATTGAGGAAGTGACACAATGTATTCGATCAATCTAATTGGAAATAATCAAGTATCATCTGTTAAACAGTATCAGATAAAACATTTTTTTTATCTATTTTCCTTGATGTTCAATGTTTATTTTCCTTTATAACAATCAAATGTGTGAAATATGTTACCGGATATATGGCTTTCATGACTTTAGTAGTTTAGCGACACACACACTGTATTGATGATACATAAGCACATACGGTTTCTCTGGATGTGGATTTTTATTGTTAGCCATTTCCTTTTGATAGGATGTACTTTTATTTACACTGTCTTGTCAGTTTAAGCGCTGAAGACCGGACAGTAGCGAGGTTGTGTACACTTAAAATCGATTTAAGCTAATCAGTGGACCATATTGCCTGCTAATCATTGTCCAGATGGCCGCCAAATATCCAAGATGGCGGGCAAAATAATGTAAATATGAGATACAGAACTATATTAAGCTAATACTTTATCTCATTCACTATATTTTGGCTTCGAATGAAAAACCAACAATCATTTTTGCGAATATTTCGGCATGATTATGCATTTATTCAAAATAAAGATATAGGTATACCCCACCTGCAACACATTATATGTTCAATCTATGCTTTATATTCTGTAGTGGTTATCAGATGTTCTGGATTTCATATAATTACGGATATATACGTATTAAGATATACATAATGATATCCGGGTGTACTTATTAACGGAGCACACTTATTTACTCTTTGCTATTGCCAATTAAATCATTACCCAACCCACAAAAATCCCTATAGAAATACGAAAAAGCTACCAATATAGACCTTTTATTTTGTATCATCTTAATCCTAAGTTTGGACTGATACTATCTTCCAGCGGACCTTTTTCCTACTGGCTGTGCCAAGCAAGGCGGTACCCATATTATCAACCCTGTCATGTTTGTAGTGTCGCATGCTTTGCTTCTATTTTCCCTTATAATTGTTGTCCACATTGCCGAAATGCTTGACTTATACGAGTTGTATATGTTGAGAGTTGTCCAATACGGTTCCAGTGGTCCAGATCCATTAAGACGGATAAAGTATAACCTGGTCTTCAGTATTATGCACCTATCAACATTTTACTCCACCTGGGGTGGGGGCGGCGGGATCATTATCCGGGGATTAGACAAAAATAAATTTCCCGTGGTAGGGAATCCTACACCAACATGGAGAGTTTGATATTAAACTCTACCTTGGAGAATTACACATAAATTTTGCTCTTAGTGATGGGAATTAGACAATCAATGTGTACATTTGGTTAATGCCCATGGGTATTCCCACCCACCACCATCTCCCCTTCCCCGACCTAGGACCACCACACAGGTGCATACCTGACATCCTGCTTGATAGCCACATCGATATGCATGCTGTATTAATGTAGCTTGTTTGTGTAATTGAACACATGTAATTTCTCTCAAAGCATCATACTCCGATTCATAAATACTGCTAGGCATGTTGCTGTGAACGCATGAAATAAAGGAAATGCTTCGGCCTTTTGACATAACTGGAGCACGATGTAAAGTATTCGTAGCCATGTTAAATCCTTGCCTCTTCCTTAGGCAATCCAAAGCTGACCTATGCCAATGTTCTTGCCAGGGCGCTTTGTTGACAACCACGTCAGTGTCAGAGCCGGAAATTATAATTTCCCTACACCCGTTCTTGCATTTATGTTTTCCATGTAGACTTATTTGTGTGTCAGCCTCTAAGTGGTTACAAGGTGCACGTTTATCTTTCTCAATAGACATATGAACTTTTTGTATCTGCTGTTATAACAATTGGCTTTGTTAAACATGCCTACGACTAATTTTGCGATTAGCAAAAGCAGTTCAGTTTTATTTCCAGATAATCGTAAAATGTTTTGACAGTTACCCGACCCTGTGCTTGAATATGAAACATTGGTCCTAATACCTGAACTTCTGGTATCTCTTGTACTACTTAACTTTTCAAACTATCTGTCAATTGCGACGTAGTTTTTTTTATTTTCGACAGAGCGATTCAAACGTTAGTCTCAGTATATCTTGCATTTTCCTTTAAGGTGACATTTATCGATTTTCATGCTCGAAAAAACTCCGATATCGCACTGCCGATTTTGACATGAACTTACCAATCGAAAAAAGAGATATCAGTCATTTTATTTACATCGATACACAACTGTTGGTGTTTCGGACTTCTCATTTGAGTTCATTTTTGTACAGAAAAACATTGTTTTTATTGCGTGATAGATATAATTTTGAGCTGAATCAGTCTCAGAATCCTCTGTGAGACAGACATACAAAGAAATTATCTTATTGTCTTGAGCCAACATGCAAAGAAGTTGATATGTTATTACCTTGAACCAAACGTCCTGATTGATGCATAACAATCTGCGACTCGTTTATCTACCAACCTTTTCTTATCAATAGTGAAATGCTGCTAGAATCTTGAAGGAATGGATCTTCTTCCAATTTCTTAAATATATCCTCTATATTTTTATTGGGATGAGGTAATTTCACTTTCACCCTAGGGAATCTCAAAGTGTCTTACAAGGCTACAGACTTTTGTAACTGAAACCATCTATCTCCTTAAAGCTACAGACCCTCTATATAAATCGATTTCTTCTTTGTAGGCGTGTCTTTATTTGTAACTTCATGTTCACCAGCTCATGTCGAAATCGGGTATTTAAAGCTACAGAGTCCCTATATCAATCGATTTCTTCTTTGTAGGCGTGTCTTTATTTGTAACTTCATGTTCACCAGCTCATGTCGAAATCGGGTATTTAAGCGAGCAAATATAGCGAAGGAAATCATTTACTGTAAATACATCGACCAGTGCACATCGTACCTATACACAATTAACAGTAATTTTTAACAAAAAGAAAAAGTTAGCTTCTTTCGGGGCTCGAATACACGACCTTCTGATTTCAAGTCCTGTGCTCTAACCACTGTACTACAAAGCTACTTGAGAAAATAGTATACTAACTACCATATATTATGAGGCAAAATAACTTAACATATTTGAACGCAACTAATGATGGATCAATAAATATGCAGTCCATATTGTCGCACGTGTAAATTAACATTGCCTGGTGTAATACTGTATCTTATCAATATGAAACTAATACTTCGCCTCAAATCAACCATATCTCGACTTGTAATTTAGCGCTTGATGAGTTTGCGCGCTCTGGTTATTACGTAATGCCTATTTAGTGTTAAAAATGCTACAAAATACCAATAAATAGCAGTGGTCTAGAGGTTCAGCGTACATCTTTCAAATCTTACAAGTGCAAGGCTGTGGTTCAAATCCCGTTCCGGGCAACTATTTTTTTATCACATATATTCTGGAGCCGTATATTTATCGATGATACCTGTACGGAGGCTAAATAAAAATGTGAAATTTTACGTATCGATTTCTCCTTATATACCGGCTTTTGGGGTGTTCGTCGATTTGAAACTACTTCACACGTGACTCATTCATATTCATGAGTTATTACCAGTTAAAATAGGGACTGTACAGCTTTAAGCGAGCAACTATAACGTAGAACATCATTTATTGTATAGACATCGATCAGTGCTCATCGTACCTGTACACAGGTAACATTATGATTTACAGAAGAAAAAAGATTTGTCACTTTCGGGACTCGAACACAGGACATTCTGATTTCAAGTCAGGTACTCTACCACTGAGCTATAACGCTGCTTGAGAAAATGGTATACAAACTACAATTTATTATGAGGCAAAATAACTTAACATATTTTTGAACGCAAATCAAGATGAATCCATAAATATATAGACCATCTTGTCGGACGTGTAAATTAGCATTGCCTGGTGTAAATACTATATGTTATCAATATGAAACCAACATTCCGCCTCAAAACAACCACATATCGACTTGTTATTTAGCGCATGATGAGTTTGTTTGTGTGTTAGTTATTACGTAATGCCTATTTAGTGTTAATAATGCTAGAACAAACCAATAAATAGCCTTGGTCTAGTGGTTAAATGTACGGCCTTTCAAAACTTCAAAAAGCGCAACGGCTGTGGTTCAAATCCCGTTCCGGGCAAGTACTTTTTTTACCACATATATTCTGAAGCAGTATATTTATCGATGTTACCTGTACGAAGGCTAATTAAAAATGTTATATATTACGCATCGATTTCTGCCTTATATACCGACTTTTGGGGTGTTCGTCGATTTGAAACTATTTCACACGTGACTCATTCATATTCATGAGTTATTACCAGTTAATATAGAGGGTCTGTAGCTTTAAAGCAGATACATTATCGGTCAATCATATTTCCCAACCATCTCCATTTTGTTTTGTTCATGAACCTAGTTAATATTTTGCTGAAAACATGTTCTTCGGTTATGCTCGGAAATGTACGCTTTATGAATTTAGCTGCACTCACTGGATACGTGCCGACCATTCAAACGAATTGGAAACCGTCTAGCCTGGCCAAGGGCAAACACGTAGAGGAGGAATTCTGAAGTACAATTTTTGTCTAGCTGCATATTTTTCTCTATACGAGTACACAAAGTCCAGAAAGAGTACTTCAAAATTCAGGACCTCATTCCATGACTGAAATTGTCGACATTCTTTAAATGATGTAAAACTATTGTCATCGCTATCATGTAAAGTTGACATACAAATGTCCTTTAGCTTGTAAAACGCACATTCAGTAATCTTGTTCTCTTAAAATTGTTTTTTGAAACATTTGAATAAGATACACGATTCATTCTCATATCATTTGATTCGATAGTAGCTTCGGAGGGGACAGTTATCCAGCCATTATTTTCAGTACCTTCAAAAATGCCATTTCAATGTGCAACCTTTCTATTATAACAACATTACCGTTGAATATTTTGCCAATGCAAATATCGGAAGATCTGCTGTTATTACCGTCGGTTGTACAGGATAAAGAAACGCTACCACATGATCCTTGACCATTTGATTGTTTCCACGGAGTGTGGTTGCTCTTAAAAGAATGGCAATAACACTGTGATAGTGTGACGTAAAATGGTGAAGCCCGCTTAGAGGTTGAAGGGCATGCCTGACCGGCTTTGAGACAGTATTTTCATGTTTAGGTAGATAGTTCACCATTAAAACTTATTTCATATTCTGAAGTTGGCAGGGTTGCGAGGGCTGGGGAGGGGATGTGAGGGGAATTCTTAAAGTATCAGGTATACAATGTTGTTTGCGTATATATTGGTTCAGCTAAAAATGGTACTGACATTGCATACTGAATTACAGCCAATTTCCATATGAATCGAACTGATACCCCAAATAACGTTTTTAACAGACGTAAAGAAATGACGTCAGAATTATACTATATAATTTGATTACATTTCCTAACGTGAACAACCTGATTCGTGTTCAATATATTTCCTAAAAAGAAACGATAAAAGCCTTTCTTTAAAACTATACACAACGCATAATACAATAACATTTCACAACCAGTTTCTGCATAATACTTTGATATGGTAGCATTTTCTTAAACTTTTGGCCTTTTTGAAAATGGGTGACCATTTTGAAATTAGTCGAAAATGAAGTGGCTCAGATTCTTAGCATGATCAGGACACCCTAGGGGATCATTTTGCCAACTTTCATGCTTGTATCATTATTGGAACTATTTTGCCAAATTTCTCAGTTATTTCCTCCGCTATTTCTGACAATTGGTATTTGGAATATGACTGTACATTCACAATTTTAACTGAAATTCTAAGTATAAAAAGGGGGTTTCTGGTCAAATGCATAACAGAGTTATGGTGATTGTCACATATGGTTGTGGTATAATGATGAATATGTATGCCACGTTTAAAAACTTGTCAAATGTTTTTTGGAATATGACTGTTTATTCAACATTTTAACTGAAAAATCTTAGTCAAAAATGGAGATAATTCAAGTAAAATACAGCCTTATGGTTCTTGTCATATAATATTGTGTTTTGATAATAAACAACTATGCCAAGTTTCAAACCTTTCGGACAATTAGTTTTTGAGATATGAAAACAAAAAACAAAACTTTGACCAAATATTTTAACCAAAATGTCAAAACGCATAGACGGACGGACAGACAGACAGACTTCACCAAACCATAAGCTTGGATTTGCTTCGCAATTCGGCTTAAACGACTTCATTGATGTGTTAGGGTGATAGAATAAAGCAACAAATCACGCTTGTAAATGAGTGAGTTTCACCCTTAATATTTCAAAGGTGTGTATATCTGTCATAGTAAAAGTAATGTCCATTACATATTCCTTTTTTTTGCAGGAGAGACATTTTAGTTGTCACTGCACAGGTTCTTGTTAATGCCTTATTCGAAAAAGAAATTGAATCATTGACAAAGTTCAGCATGATTGTATTTGATGAGTGCCATCACACGTACGACCAACACCCCTACAACCAGATAATGAGCAGATATATTGATCTGAAAATGGATAAAACTATGGATAACGCCAATTTACCACAGGTAAGATGAGCATCTCGACCAGCATAACCATATCAGAGAAGGAGAGTTAAAATATATTTTAGCCAAATACCCAGGTGAACTATTATAACCGCTCTTCTTCGATCGTCCTCGTTAACCGACGTCCAGGAACATTTTGCCCAAACGACTTCTCTCCCGATACCGATTTCCCAATTGTATCCAATCTTCTTCCTTATATCAATGTCTTTTAAATAGGTTAACTTAAGGTCAAAAATGCAAAATCAAAGTTGACCACTGTTATTAAGAAACTCAATATGTTACAACATGTTATAATACATGTTATTCTCAAGAACTATTAAATATATTTCAACGAGTGTTATTAAACCATAGAATATCAATCTTTTTATGCTCCCACACTTCGGAGAATACATATTTGGTACTGTTAGCACAATAGTTTCTGTAAAACAATGTCCGATCTTTATGTTTTTTGTTTATATGGTGTTTTATTTTCAACACATGCAAGGTTATACATGACGGTCAATTTTTATTGTGGTGGAGGCAGACCACTCATTTTTCCTTGGTAGAACCAGTACTGTACACCTCCCGCCATCCGTAAGAACTTTATGTAACTTGTACAAACCTTGTATACATTGTGCATATGACCCCGGACGAATTTTAAAACAGCTTATTTTGATTAAAACTGAATGAGTTCTTTCATGGACTTTGATGTATCAAACATACATCATAAATCTGGCCTTGTTAGCAGAAAAGCAGCTACAGTTGTGGCTCACTGACTTGTACAATTATTGAGAATAATTGTACATTAGTATTTCCTTATACTTATCTCAAGGATCAAGCCACATTAAGGCCCTTGATTTTTTTTTTCAAACATAGTTCGAAAGGAGAAATTTTTAAATCGCCGAACACGATAAATACACAACATATTACAGTCTCTGCTTGACTGTGGACAATGCTTGCTACCGTTCACGCCCTCTAGCCCCGGTTTGAGAAGAACTGAATATTTATAATATCAATAGTACGAACATTTGAGCCATCCATAAGATTGCATGCATATGGCGGTGAACATGGAACTATCACTGAAGTATTTTCATACCATTCCATTGCCTGCGTCGAATGTTCTCAGTTTCTAACAAATGCTTTGCCCTAAACGAGAAAACAGTGGGAAACTGACTGGCTATTAAACAATATACATTTTATTCACCAAGTATTGAACATTTAATTAGTTATAAGTTGAGCGCTTCAACTCCATTTTGTCTTCTTGCTTACCTTGACACAGTAAATTTAAATCATGGTAAGGTATATTTATTATTGAAAATATCAAGTTCGATGCCAAAATATATATTATCAATAAGTTGTAATAAGATGTAATGCTTTTTCTTAGAAAGATTTTACAATTGGGAGAGAGCTATTTTGTTAAATACAAGTACGCCAATATAAATCAGTTTCAGGTTAAATATGATTTTTTTCGTCACTGGAAGTTTTAATAACCCTTGCTGTCAAATTAGTTGTTAGTTTTGAATGCGTGATTTGAAAGATTTTCGAGTTCTATAAATATAAATCGAACAGGAAAAGCAGCATTCAAGGACGACAGTCAACCACAAACACACACAAAACCAAACAACGAATTTAAAGATAAATAAAATGCCAAATAAGACATCACAGACACAAAAGATTTTACAATAGGGCTACCGCCTTGGGACGGTCAGTGGCAAAAAAGGCCGCCGGGGGTTAAAACCAGGTTCTAGGGTGCACCAAACCCCACTAAAGTTCCATTTAAAAATGTTATCTTATTATGGTGACGGTATACGACTTCTATAAAAATCTTTTTTTTTAATTGGAGGACCTCAATGGTTATTTGATTAATGTTTATTGAACTCCCCAATAAGGACTTAATAACTTATCTTACTGAGAACCAAATGCTGTCTAAAGAATAATTATGCCAAAAATAGTGTGTTTATAACGCAAAGGCTTTTGGCTGAAATGAATGTTAATTTTCCTGTTCGATTTTTATATCTATTTTGACTAATTTAGATAAATTTACAATGTTCACTATGAATAGAGATTGTTGGACTCACAGCTTCCCTGGGTGTTGGAGGAAACACTCGAAAGGTACAAGCTGAAGAATTCATGAAGCAGGTAATGGCAAACCTAAATGCCAGTCATTTATGTACTGTCCGACAACACATAGAGGATCTGAGGATATATGAGAATCCACCTTACGAAGGTAGGTTTAACCTTGAATTAGACACTGGATGTTGAATTTCTAATGCGGCTATTATGAATATACAATCAATCTCTTACAATTCGTGGCCAACATTTCGTTATTCGACCATATAAATTTTAATGTGGAATCATTGTAAACGTTTGGATTTGTTTATATTTGCATTTGTCGCTTTACAAGTAAGCGCAAGGTTTTGTTTATTTGATAACTTGCCAATGCTATGTATTAAAAGGGCATATTTGGTAAAATCGATGACATTTCAGCATTATATAAGTGAATACATTCACCCAAGATTACTTCGCTGGAATTAGGAATTGTAAAGTTGTGTTACATTCGACAATGTATCAGTAGCTTCAAAATGATGTCAAAAACAGTAACTAGTACTATTTGTATCACAATATACACTGCAGGCGCGTAGCTACCTGTACACAAAGTACGCAGTTGCGTACACATTGTCCCAAATATAAAAAAAATAATAATCCAAAAATGCAATAAAAACAAGAGCTACAGGGGGTCAGGTAACTTCTTCATTTAGCTCATTATTTTTTCTAGAATAACAACATTTCAGAGACAAAATCAGCCTCATTTTCTTGCGGAAATGCCTCCAGATTGCACCACAGACGGTCTAGGAAAAAACCCAGACCCCACAAGACTGTTTGCGTATACATTCTAAAGTCCCTAGCTACGCCCATGCACTGTGTCATAAAGTAGATGCTTTACTTGTAATGCAAACAATACAGAGTAATCATGACAATTTAAGTCCAATATAAACATCACTATCTTATTCAGCTAGATACACACATTCTTCACTCACCTATTTATACATGTGCTCACGCACAGATGTGCATATTGAAGTTAAATCGGTAATCGTAACATGACGGGTAGATGCACTATTCAAAATACTGTTGTGGTATAAGGGTAGCAACTCATGGTATATGATAAGTGTAAAATGTAGAACCTGCTTGACATACAATAGTTGTTCTCTAGTTTTTGGATGAAGTCATTGTTCCATTTCTGTTTTCCAATATTTATATGCCAATTTATATTGTTAATATTGCATTACTCATGCATTTAAAGTTAGCCATTTAGTGTCTGATACTGTTTAAATAACATCCTTCCAACTTTCCTCTCAGTTGCATCTTGGGATAATCACGTACGAATCAATATATTAAATGTAACCTTGATTTATTTACCAACAGATGTAACAGGAAATGTAGCATTCACAGAAATGTCATCCAAAAACACACAATGTCATCCAAAAACACACATTCAAAATAAACAAAACTTACAGTTTTATGTGTAAGATTTTTTCTTAACCATTTTTAATTTGTCTATATCTTTTTCATAGTCGGAGCAATTATTATGCTGATGAGAGAAAAGATTTTTATATATGATATATATTATTTCAATAGCAAAAAAGGAAATACGAATGCTGATGAATGTGGACAGCTTAGTGCAAAATTGATCATATAGATTTAATATTAGAGAAAAACATGTGGCACATTGCATCATGAGGATGATGATGTTAATAAATACATACAGTTTTGTTTCTTTCTGAGTTTGTTTCCCTGTCTTATTCTTCATGTTGCAATTAAGTTAATTCAATGTGTGCGATTATATTGCACGTTACTATGTTTTTCATTTCATTGTATAAACAATTTGTATTAAAACAAATTCTTTCTAATTTGTTTTAAGTGGCACAATATATGCCACAGTTAAATTTGAGCTATTTCAGAAAAAAAAAGACATGTACATATATTTATTATATACCTATCAATAATATATACATAGTAACTTCATTTTCTTACAATGGAATACAACAACCCGTATCACACTACATGTTATCAGTATGCTACAAAAAATAGATTTTGGAAAATATCAGATTGGAATGTTGGGGATTGCTCAGCTAGTAATACATTAAGAACAATGATTGTTTTAACATGAAATGTGAACTATCAAAATGTTTGTCTGTACGTTTGTGAACATTGTGGGTTAATTAATTAATTTAAGATTATGTCAGTTGGTAAATTCACCAGAATTTGATGTGTAATGAACACAGGTGTAGTTGTTGCAATGTAATGTACATGTTTCCATGCGCGTGTCAAATAGATGTTTTCATGTATTTTCTGTTGTTGGTTTTCAGTTAATTTGACTTTATATAATTTTGTTTTAATTTGTTGTTTTTGATACATGCATTCTATTTTAATGAACACTTGCCCCTCACCGCTGTAGGTTCGATCCCTCAGGGGCCTAGGAATCTTTATGTGAGGAAGCTATCGAGCTGGCTTGCGGAACGTCGGTGATTCTACCCAGGTGCCCGCCCGTGCACGAAAATTGCCCGGAGGGGCACCTGGGGTCTTCCTCCACCAGTGGAAGCTGGAAAGTCGTCATATTACCTTAGCTGTTGGTGCGACTATACAATCTAATTCAATTCAATTCTATTTTAATGATATGTAAAGAGGTATATAATAAAAGGATCATTACTATAGTAACTTGTTCTGAAGCTTGTATCACCTCATGCGATCCTGATCTGGTATTTACCTACTCGAGGTGATACAAACTTCCAGAACAAGTTACTATAGTAATAATCGTATTGTATTACTTTATTTTACAGAGATTGTTACAGCTAACGGAAGATTAGATGATGTGTTCAGAAAAACAGTGAACGAGGCTTTCAACAAGATTGATCGCTATATGTCTTCACAGTCCAAGTCAGGTAGGTGTTGCAATATTTCACAAACGCGTTTTATTTAAACGGGCTCTTAAGACTTGGAAAAAGGTGAAAGCATTATCAACATACCATAAAGATATTTGCAAAGAAACATGCATAATGCAGTAGCCAGTATTTAATGATGACGGCACACGCTATTTTACTATATGTGGCGTATTGATTAATATAGTTTAAAGCAAATAAAATCAGCAATTGTATTAAAAGTAAATATACAAAGTGTAAAATGTATACATGGTTACATTCATTTTATCTGATAGTACATTAATTTCAGTGATTTGCTTTGATTTAAAGGATATTTATCAATATACCAATACTTGATGATGTCATAAATCCAAGATGGCTGCCTCAATTTATGTTCTTTGCATGTTAATTGGTCATATCTCCTTTATTTATTATGGTCTTTTGGTAATGTGTTCAGAGTATTTCCAGTTTTTAAAGTTGTTTGCATACCTGTCAAGGCCCAATATAAGTCAAGAGTGAGATGGGGCCCAAGGGGCGGTTGTCCCTTAGTTAGGGGGTCAGTAGGATGAAACCGGATGAAGCCCGAGACGGTCTGTGGTTAAATGTAATACATTTTAGCTTAGATATATACTCGTTATACTATTCATACGATCATATATTTTGAATGAATTCGTTTAAGTTACACAATATACGGAAACGAAACGCAAATCCTGGTTAAACTATACTAAATTTTAACGATTTTTTGATAAAATACATTACATTTTTATTTTTAAATATCAAAATATATTGGTCAAATCTTTTGTAAAGTATCATATTTTATTAAACGTATATACAGACCCATTATTGTGAAGCACATTGTAACTACTTTTGTCTGAAACATGTACTGAGGCCCATAATTACTTGTTGTTTTACTATTTCATTGTTTAAAATAAAGCATTTTT
The DNA here is from genome assembly GCA_037043455.1 of Cyrtodaria siliqua. Lineage (NCBI taxonomy): Eukaryota > Metazoa > Mollusca > Bivalvia > Adapedonta > Hiatellidae > Cyrtodaria > Cyrtodaria siliqua. The sequence continues at coordinate 195,385 of JAWPHD010003527.1, read as the reverse complement.
ACATATTGTTATCGTTGACTAGTGAAAGGGTGAAACACGCGTTTTGATATATCGAAAGATATATATACTGCCTGAGCAATTTACATAATGTGTGTAATAAAAGTAACACACCTGAAATTAAATTACGTTTGTCCTCCTCTGGCAATGTTTCTGCTATAATATAGCACTTTATCAGTTAGTTCTGCTCTTATTAGACTGGGACTGGGCAAATACGCACTCAACTGGGTCAATAACCGCATTGTCTCAGAAATCGTCATGTCGGCTCTGTTAATAACTTATATTGACTCATACAACTGCCTTAATTGTATGGTTAATTAATAACATAGGCATTTATCTGGCGATTCATTTTAAAGGCATTTGCTGTTACAGTAGTTTTCCATGCGCAGCTTATTTGGGCGACTTCTCTTCTAAAACTATTGGATGGATTTTCCTACAAATTTACAGGAATGTTGCTTTTGATGTCTAGTTGTATTTCTTTTCTTTTTTTTTTTTCTTTTTTTTTTTCAATAATTATTTTTATTTAATTTTTTTTTTTGAATTTTTATTTATTGTCTTTATTTAAATGAAGGCCTATTATTAGATACATAAAATAGGAAAAATATAGCATTTTGTAAACATTCCAACAAAATTAAAAAATTGAGGCATAATGGTACGGTTCCAAAAACCAATATTAAATCTCAATATGCATGGTGACCTATAATTTTAATTGCATATATTGTCTAAATATATGTTCAAATAAGTGCCTGGGAAGTTTGAACAAATTCTGTTATTAGGAACATAACAAAAAAGGAAAATATATCATTTCTATATAATTTCATACAAAACTTGGCCTTTTAACATAGGGGTAGGGTTTCAATTTTTTTTTCTAAACAAGCATGGGGACCTATCATTTGTTTTGCACATTTTGTTTTTATATATGTTAAACTATGTGCTTAGAAAGTTTAAACAAATTCTATTATTGGGAACATACAAAAAAAAAAGGAAATTGTGCATAAATTGTGGAAATGGTCTCAACAGATTTTGTAAAAAAAATAGGTTTTACATAAAGATGAGCTTTAAATGTTATTGTAATTAAATGTTTTTACTTTAATACAATTTTAGCAGAATTGTTACCAATGAATAAATGATTAGACTTCAAAAATGTCTTATTTAGCTATTTCATGGGCTTGTTCAACTTTTTGGAAAGATTGACATGACGGTGGCATTACAAATTATTTTTTAAAATTTTAACAATCATGGTGACCTACCATTAATTTTGCCATTTCTGTCTATATATATAACAGACTTACTGTACAAAAAGTTTAAAGAAAATCTGTTATGCAGAAAAACTATAGAAAATATCTTTAAGTCAGTTTGTTCCCGGTTCTATATTACCGATATTGGACTAATAACTGGTCCAATATGAAATATCTTGATAATACAATTATTGAAGTACATGTATTACCAGATCTTAATACAACAGATCACAGATTAAATACAGTTTGCGTTTCACCACCTGTTTACCAAGGAACGTCAATAAAACTTATCTGACACATGGATTCTTTTTAGATGATTTGTAAATTTTTAAGGAACTGGAAGTGTGAATGCCAATCAAAACCATCAAAATATACTTCAGTTTCAAATCAAATGTGCAGGATCAGTAAATTGTGTCCCATAATCCGCCGGTCCAATGATTGTTTATGAAAACGTTTGGCATGGACTTCTGGAAGACGTCACGAGTTAATGTTGTTTAAATCATAAATATTAATTCATATGGGATGTCCATGCTTTGAAAACTACATGTTGTGTACAGCTTGAAAGTAGAAGCTTTTGAGATGTAAAAGTTGGGAGGATTTTCTCCATTCAACTGAGCGAAGGATCGCTCAGTGCAAAGGATCGCTCTACGCTTATGTTCAAACAATGTGCTTTGACAGTTCTTTAATATTTTAGAAAACATTTTCCGTTACAGCTGTCAGCGTACCGGCATCAAGAGGGACGGAGAAATTTATTCAATGGTTGAGCGCCTTTAAGGAGAGCATTGCCAAATTGCAATCAGAGGACGAGAGAAGACTACTTAACCGATGTAGGCACCACATGGAGGTAATCTACCATAGTATACCTTAGGCCAACCATTCTCCAGTTTGAAGCAAGTATTGAACTGTTTGAGCCATATCGTAATAAGGGTTGAGAAATAGCGATACGTCAATGCATATCAGTTTAAACTGAGCATTTCTTCAAATATGAACGATTTTACGACTTTGCAAGTATGTGATGACGATTTCTATATTTGTTTATTTAGTTTTGTTTTTTTAAACAAATCGTAAATCAAGATAAACATTATGACTACACTTTTCTCCCAATCACCAGTTACAATATGGTGCGAAAGTACAGGAATCGAAAGCAACCCGAATGGTTATCATTTGAAAATGCTCCACCTTAAATATGTAGTTTAGTTTCATATTTCATATTTAGAAACACATTCGACGTATCTTCATTTCTAATCAAATTTGTGTTATGATCCTCTAAATCCTTTGAGGGTGTTCACTCGACACTTTGTCTGTTTGTCAGTCCGTACGTTCTGTATTTTGTCTCCGTCTAATTACGTTTTTATTGATGGAGTGCTTTTGATGATCGTTCATGTGTTCTCTTTAACGTTTAAACCAGTGGAGGGGCTTTACGCTCATTAACGTAGCTTGGTCCGTATGTTGACCTGTGAATCCGTCCGTCCCACATATTGTGTCCCTATCAGGTCGATTCTTAATGATGGCGGAAGGTATACAGTAGTGGTTCTACCCAAGAAAAAGTTGGTGGTATACTTCCACCATGAAAAACTAGACCGTCATATATATTATATATACTAAAAAAAAACCTATAAATGACGTAAAACACTATTCAACCAACCAAATCTATCATGTCAATGCGGCGCGGGTGATCTGGTTGCATACATCATTTCCCTATATGTTCTTATTTTTAAAACTTGCTAAAGCGTATTTAATATTGTATTTTCATAACAAGTCTAAACTAAATTGGCATTTACCCCGGTTGAGTACGTTGATTTGTGAATCCGCCGTCTCGCATTTCTTGTCCTCTAGAATAAGCGAATGTCAACAAAAAGATGTGTTGCGAACATGTCCTTATCAAGTCAATGTGGCGCGGTTAGTCTCGTCTGTTTTTAAAACTTGCAATGCTTGTTTAGAATTTATTTTGTTAACAAGTTTAAAAAGAAATATATAAATCGTTTTGAATTTAACATTCATTATACATGCTTTTATTACACCAGGTGTACAATAAGAGTCTGCTGATTCACAAAGATGCCCGAGTGAAAGATGCCATGAAGTTAGTCGATTCCTATATGGTCGGTGTGCAGGTCAACCCCAAAAATGACAAGACAGACGATGAGCTGATCATGTTTTACCAAGGTAAGATGTCGTTGGAGTAGTCGACTCTTCTAGATAAACAATGTATACAGACAATCCTATATCAGCAACTTAAACATGTCCATTTCTTTGTAATGTCGATTGCTGCTGATTACTTGGCCAAAAAACAAGGAACTTTGTAATGAAATGGTATATTATCTAGATCTATAAATAAGTATTTTCTGGAATGGAAGTATTAGCTAGTTAGGCCCGTTAATATTTACAGGTAAAGATCCTTATATTTCGAAACTGTACACTCTCGAAACTAGCGTTCAACTTATTTATCGTTATGTATTATAACGCTCAATTCACGTTTACACCGATGTGATCTCACATAGTTACTTCGTTATGCACTTGCCGCAACTATATAATGATTTTGACCGGTTGTGCATACAGAAAAAAGTTGATAGCATGTTACCTAACCCGGGCAACATGTACATTTTCTAGATAAGTTGAATGTAGAACTGATTGTGTGGTTTGCATTGTTTTAATACTACGGCAGTGGCAGTAGTTTTACTTTATCTGATAACTGTAATTCACATGCAGTTTATCAGTGATCTAAACTATATATTCATTTCAGATCTTAAACGTGTCTGTTTTGAAGACATACCAGAAAATCCCAAACTACTAAAAATGCAAGAACTTCTGCTTAACATGCTTATGCATGACGAGAACGCCAGGTGTATAATCTTTGTCAGGACACGGGAACTGGCGATGGCTTTGGTTGCCTGGATGCATGAAACTGATGCTTTGAAACTGCTGAATGCCAAAGAGTTTTTAGGACAAAATGCACCTGCTTCACAAGGTGGTAAGTAAAAGTTCAATTTATATAACATATCTCTTAAGTTGTGCTGGTTTATATAACCTTCTCTCTGGTTGTATCTTCTCCAGATGTGTAAGATGCCACTTTATTGAACGAACTTTAAAACACATCGAATGTTTGTTTATCTTTGTTGGGTGATGCTTATTGATTTCATAATACGCAAGACGTCGACATTAAAACGGCTTCTATAAAATACATATTTCATGATACCTTCATGTCCATGACGTGTAAAATCCTAACCGACAAACGTTCGTAAAGCTCCCTATTACATGTTTCATGTGTGGCTTTACGAGTGTGGAGACAAATGACAAGGTCACAGTTCCAGCAAATCCGTTTAAAAATGTGTCCGCAGCATGTTTACTGTTTTACAGGATATGCATTTTTGAAACTTCACTAATATATTCATCTGAGCGTAGAGATTTTGCTTTTGGATTCAGTTGTTCAAATAGCAAGTATAAAGTGTGATTGAACTTGATAAGATTTCCACATTTCGACTGAATTTATTTGAAATGTTCTCCAACCTGTTTATTTTCTTTGTCTGACTAAGCAGATAAATTGTTTTAGATTGTAAATAGTTCATAGTGCTCTTCTCTTTGAAAAAAATTGTTTCGACAGTGGTTATCAAAATGAGATTAATGGCCCTACAGAAACCAGACAACCCAAACGCAGTGTCACCGGAGGTCCTATAGAAACCAGACAACCCAAACGCAGTGTCACCGGAGGTCCTATAGAAACCAGACAACCCAAACGCAGTGTCACCAGAGGTCCGGAGGTCCTATAGAAACCAGACAACCCAAATGCAGTGTCACCGGAGGTCCTATAGAAACCAGGCAACCCAAACGCAGTGTCACCGGAGGTCCGGAGGTCCTTTAGAAATCAGACAACCCAAACGCAGTGTCACCGGAGGTCCTATAGAAACCAGACAACCCAAACGCAGTGTCACCGGAGGTTCGGAGTTCCTTTAGAAACCAGGCAACTCAAACGCAGTGTCACCGGAGGTCCTTTAGAAACCAGACAACCCAAACGCAGTGTCACCGGAGGTCCGCATGGTACCACAAACAAAATCAAATGAACAAATGATAAAGTAATTGACATTTACAATGGTCTTTGCGTTACAGGTTCTATCTAGTACTTTTTCAAGAAGCTTTCATGACGAAAGATTTTTTTTTCTTTCTGGAAAAGGCGTTTTAAATAACAAAATCAGCTCGTCTTTTATTGTTCGAGGTTTTTGGCGGCTGTTATACATGAAAAGTTAAAAGTACATGTATATATAAAAGTCGAACAGAACATGTAGCATTCTAGGACCACTGTCACCCAAAACACGCATGAATACAAACAACAATTGCAATGATAATTATAAGACAAGGTTTATGACATCACAAACATAAAAGTGTAGTCAGTAGGGCACTGCCTTGGATTGGTCACTGGCACAAATGACCGTTGGGGTTTTAAGCTAGGTTCTAGGGTGCAGCAAAACTCACTCTTACCCTATTGTCATCCCAATAAAACGATACGGTATAAATAAAGATGTCACCACCGTGCTATAAATTCTAACGCACTAGACAGAAGTAATAGACATACTACATAAGATGATCATGTACATATGAATATAAAAACAAAAGTCCAGAAAGCTACTATGCAAAAGCTCAGAAACCAGAGCAACAAAAGAATAAAAGTAGATATAAAAATCGAACGGGAAAAGTAGCATTCAAGGACGACAGTCAACCTCAAACACACACATTTGCAAAGAACAACTTTGGAATAGGTGGTTCCACTACTTCAGCCTGTAAAGGTTCTGAGTATTGTTTAATCATCCTTAGAATATATTGCCTGCTTTTTAATTTAATATTTTGACAGTTACCAGTGATACGCCGACTTCATAACCTCTGCTCCCAGCTAAGTTCCATTTTGTTTATTTCGCCAATACTTTTCTCGTTTAGGCCAACGCGTTTTGTTAGAAACTGGGACCATACGCCGCTGGCTATGGAATGGTGTGAAAATACCGCACTGAAGGTTCCATGTTTACCGTCATATGCATGCCATCTTCGGGATGGCTCAAATTTATGTACTGTTGGCATTTTAAATATTGACTTCTGCTCAACCTGGGGCTAGCAGGCGTGAACGGTAGCAACCACTTTTCACTACCATTCATGAACAGTCTCAATCAAACCGAGACTGCCATATTTTTTGTATTGCTCGTGTTCGACGATTTCCAAATTTCTCCTTTCATACTGTTTTTCAAGATGAATGAAAGGCAAGATAAGACACCACAAACATAAAAGGGTTGTCAATAGTGCTACCGCCTTAATACGGTCACTGGCAAAAAAGGCCGCTGGGGAGTTTAAACCAGGTTCCAGGGTGCACCAAACATCGCTCTTACCCTAGTGTCATCCAAATAAATGGGACAGTGTAAATAAACGGGACAGTGTAAATAACGATATCCCCGCCAGATTATAATCTCTAACAAGAGAACAAACCGTTAAGGGTACAACAAGACAAGATTAAAGACAAACAGCAAACGCTACCGTCCTATAAGGATTTAGGTAGACGTAATCATAGGGTCCACAATCTGTCCGGCCATCGCCCAATCAAAGAGGACAGCATAGTGACGAATTGTAAATGAATCAGCCACTAAACATGCATTGCTTTGCAAAATGATAGGCTCATAACCTCGTTTGAACGAGTTTAATACAGATTTTATTATGATCATGACCAAGTATCTTACGAAGTTCGTAAATCACGTCACCGTAGAATTCAGGTTGTGATACTCCGTGTCTCAGAAGAGTTCTCAAATTACGTATTCTTTGCAGGTATGACCAAGAGTCGCCAGCAAGAGGCGTTAGTATATTTCAAGGACGGAAAACACAAGGTGATTATCGCTACGTCTGTGGCAGAGGAGGGACTAGACATCACCAAGTGTAACCTCGTCATCAGATACGAACATGTCACTAACGAGATCGTGAGACTCCAGTCTAGAGGAAAGTACCAGCTATCCAATATACCAATTTAACTCTTACCCTTTACTTGATCTATCAAGTTATTATCTGAGGGAAATACTGACGAATCGCATATAGGCCAGTTCTATTTATCTGTAAATTAATGAACATTATTATATATAATTTGTTCTTAAAGCTACAGAGTCCCTATATCAATCGATTTCTTCTTTGTAGGCTGTCTTTATTTGTAACTTCATGTTCACCAGCTCATGTTGAAATCGGGTATTTAAGCGAGCAAATATATCGCAGGAAATCATTTACTGTATATGCATCGACCAGTGCACATCGTAGCTACACACAGGCAACAGTAATTTTTACAGAAAAAAAAAAGTTAGCTGCTTTGGGGGCTCGAACGAACGACCTTCTGATTTCAAGTCCGGTGTACTATCTACTGAACTACAACGCTAATTGAGAAAATAGTATACTAACTACCATTTAGTATGAGGCAAAATAACTTAATGTTTTTACATATTTGAACGCAACTAAAGATGGATTAATAAATATGTAGTCCATATTGTCGCACGTGTAAATTAACATTGCCTGGTGTAATATTGTATGTTATCAATATGAAACTAATACTTCGCAAATCTCGACTTGTTATTAACGCTTGATAAGTTTGTGTGCGCGCGCTTGTTATTACGTAATGCCTATTTAGTGTTAAAAATGCTACAACATACCAATAAATAGCAGGGGTCTAGTGGTTCAGCGTACATATTTCAAAACTTGCAAGTGTAAGGCTGTGGTTCAAATCCTGTTCCGGGCAACTATTTTTTATCATATATATTCTGGAGCCGTATATTTATCGATGTTACCTGTACGGAAGCTAAATAAAAACGTGAAATTTTACGCATCGATTTCTGCTTATATACCGACTTTTGGGGTGTTTGTCGATTTGAAACTACTTCACACGTGACTCATTCATATTCATGAGTTATTACCCGTTAAAATAGGGACTGTACAGCTTTAAGATTAACGTCGTTATTTCATTTACTTTTTATCTATTTTAATGTATATTTAAACTCGATTAGCGCCATTTTCACACATTTTGAGAACATACAAAGGGCGTTAGTGTCACATTCATTCGACGCAATTGGCGTCACAGCAAAAACAGAGCGAACAGCAGTGTTATTAATTATTATCATGTCAACACGTAAACAATTTGCAATATTGACCTATAAACACTTATTGTTACATCAATAACAAGTTACATCATCAGCAACAGCAGTGGTATTTGAAGTGCAATTAAAAATGTAGTACTGAAAACTATGTTTCTTGAGAAATGTGGCTCCGAAAGCGTTGTTATAGTAATTTAAGCATCCCTTAAGCTTGTTTTTCAAAGCACTTAGGTATGAATAGGGAATATAATTAGGGTAAATGAATTCTGTTCATATTTTCCAAAACTAAACAAATTATAACATTTCATTTTAAGAAAGCCATTGTCGTAGTATAAGTTAAATGGTTCATTGATAGGATATTGTATATTTCTATGTTAAAATGGTTGCTGCTGAAACTAGCTTTTGTATTGGGGCACACTTTAAAAGAGGTTTTCTTATGGGGCAATATCGTGTGTTATTATCGTTAGGCTAAATTTACAATTGCATCTGCTTAAAGTAAATATTATTTTACACAGGTAGGGCACGTGCACCAAACAGCAGGTACTACGTATTAACTGAAGTCGGGTCATGGATCGTCGAAAAAGAAGAACAAAATGCTCATCTAGAAAAACTGATGAACCAGGTTATTCCTGGATTACAGCAACAAATAGAAGACCATAATAACAAGTGGGAACAAGAAATGGGAAACATACAGGAGATGAACAAAATTGCCGAAACATTAAAGAAAAAGCAAAGATCGTCGCAAATGGTGGACGATGCTTTTATGTTGGAATGTTTTAACTGTAGTAACTGTATATGTATGTCCAGTGACGTCAAAAAAATACAAAATTCTCATCATGTTGTTATTGACGAAGTCGTCAATGGCAAAATATTGTCATTTCAAAGTGATACCCCAGATTTTGAGGAAAATGAGCTCAAATGTGGTGGTATTACTTATTGTAAACACTGTATGTATAAGTTAGGAGGGGTTTGTACATATATGAATGCAGACTTTCCTTTGTTCAAAATAAGTCAATTCAGAGTAGTGGATAAGCATGGGAATGGGAAGACGTACAAGAAATGGAAATCAGTAAAGTTCAATGTTGTTCCGTTCACGTTGGATGATTTGGGGAGTGTTGCAGAAAAGAAGCTGGCTAGGTTATAAACTGGGAAAATTTATCAAGTCGGACGTTTCATGACAGTGTTGTAGTAGACCTCAGTCTGAGTATATGTAATGTAATATATTTGCAAGCTCCTTGGGGCTAGATTTGTTGCTGACGATGTACATCGTTCGCCTCTCATTAAAAACATTGACGTAATAGAGGCGTCAAATAGTAATATTATTATCAGCTGCTTTATCAGCAGGAACTAAAATAAAGTATTATGAAATTCCTGAATTCCCAATTTTAAATTACGAAATGAAAACCTAGATCTAGGGGTTTTAGGGAGGGGTTAGCTGTAACGTTGTGCGCTATTTTTAAAACGAAATGATACAGTAAAACACAATCATGTTTCATTATATTTGAAACTCCAGAAAATCTAATGAAACTAGCAGCAGCCGACACATATATGCGTCCGCTAGTGTATTGATCCAAACAGTCTGATAGTGACACTCATCCTATGATGATAATACCCCGCCAGTATGGATTACGAAGGGAAATGTATTTGTGACATCTACAATGAATGAATAAATTGAATGAATGAATGAATGAATGAATGGATGGATGGGCTGTTGGGTGGGTGGGTGTTTTGGTTGGTGGGTCGGTGGATGGGTGGGTGGGTTTATGAAGGAAGGAAGGAAGGGAGGGAGGGAGGGACGGACGAACGGAGGGGGGGGAGGGAGGGAGGAAGGAAGGAAGGAAGGAAGGAAGGAAGGAAGGAAGGAAGGAAGGAAGGAAGGAAGGAAGGAAGGAAGGAAGGAAGGAAGGAAGGAGAAGGAAGGAAGGAAGGAAGGAAGGAAGGAAGGAAGGAAGGGCGGAAGGGAGGGAGGGTTATAGAAAGGAAGGAAGGACATGTATTTGAAATGATCAAAATCAGTGGAAATGAAATGGTGTATCATTACGGACGGACGGACCGACGGACGGACGTAAGAAAGGAAGGAAGGAAGGAAGGAAAGAAGGAAAAAAGGAAGGAAGGAAGATAGGGAGGGAGGGAGGGAGGGAGGAAGGAAGGAGGGAAGGAATGAAGGAAGGAAGGAAGGAAGGAAGGAAAGAAGGACAGAAGGAAGGAAGGAAGGAATGAAGGGAGGAAGGGAGGGAGGGAGGGGGGAAGGCAGGGAGGGAGGTAGAAAGGAAGGAAGGACACTTATTTAAAATGATCAAAATCAGTGGAAAAGAAATGGTGTATCATTACGGACGGACGGACGGACGGACGAACGGACGGAAGAAGGAAGGAAGGAAGGAATAAAAAATACGTTTGGGAAAAAGGTGTTTCATTACGTAATGACCGTACAACACAATTTGGATGTATCTTGTAAAATGAAATTAAACCAGAATTTATATTAATACACAGCGTTATTTGAATGAGAATTACTTAATACATAATTTAACAAGTATTGTTCATTTTTTCTTTTTTCTTTTTTTTTACCATTGTTTTACTTCCAAAATTATATGATGATCCGGATTTGTCACCTTTTGTGAAGGCCGGAATATCCTTTGCACCACTACCAGGCTTCGAATTCACTGTGTGTTCTACTTAATGGTCACAGAATACTGAACTACGTCAGTAGTCAAGTTCTAGCATCTTCCATCAAATGTAGGTATAAAAGCCGATCAGGAAACGTAGCTTTCACAGAACACAATCAACGAACAACACACATTAAAACAAACAACACTTACAATGTTAATAGGAAGCAATGAATGTGACATCAAAACCACAAACGGGGTGACAAACTTCGCAGGCAAACATCATTATGAGTGGAATGCCTGCGAAGAAAGACGTATACATGACGTATGGTTTGTATATACTAAACATAGACAACATGAGTAAGATCACCATTTCGCTAGAACCATAAAATGTATTGATACGGGAAACATTACTAAAATAATCGATATGACATGTTTAAATGAAAATAATGTTGATCCTGCTTATAAGAAGGCTGCTTTGTTTACATAGACTGCAATAGGACTATGTAAAGACCTGTATGAATATTCACAGAAACGTTGATGCAGACCTTGCAAAATGCAATATGGCCACCGCGGCTAAAAGTAAACAAATACACTAGTTTGATTTATATACTACTCACAAACCGCAAGAGCTATTTACGTAAATGATTGGAATGACATGTAGTTGGATCTAGACATTGATCTTATTGAGGCTTTAAATAGATTTCCTTTTGATGGGATGTATTTTATTTACACTGTATTGTAAATTTGAGCCCCGAAGACAGGATAATAGCGATGTTGTGTACACTATTAATCGATTTAAGCCAATCAGTGGGCCATATTGCCTACTGACCAGTCCAAGTCGGAGACCCTGTCTTCACAACTCTTTGTTATGTGTATTGTCCTTTTATTTTATAGTTAAGTTGCTCTTTGTTTGTGGTGCAGTGCGGACCTACGGTGCCATTGCCTTTGGATTCTGTGAATTCTATAGGACAATTTTTCTCATTTTTAAAGATAGCCAGAAATAGTATAGGAGGTATGCGACCATTTTCGTTAACATATATTTATATAAGAAAACCTTTATTAAAGCGAGCGGTGTGACCTGTTGCTGGACCTAAACAATATTATTTAGCAGCCTATCAAGCATTTTGACAACGATCATCTTTTTGCATGGACTTATACAGGGCCATATATGATAACTATCTACGTATTTACTATACGTCCTGGTGCAATTTCACAACACTTCAAAGGAAGATGTTTATGAAGTCCAGTAAGTATGTTCCTAAAAGTCCAAAAGGTTTATGCTCCACTAGAACCATAAGCAATATAGATACGGGAGATTTACTGAAGTCATCAATGTAGTTGGTGCTAGTTAATGATTTATTATGTTATTGCTTAGTTACCAGGGCCCCGTTTTATGAAACAACTTATGACAATTTTGATCGTAAGTTAATTTTTTAAATTCTTTACTTTGATTTACAACTCAAAAATGAACGCGATTTCATTTCATTTTTTTATACATTTGATATTTCTGCACATAATCCAGACATACTTGTCTACATTGACTGCTTAGGTGCAAAACTGTGAACAGTTTGAAAATTTGAGACTTATCGTAAGATAATTAATAAAACGGGGCCCAGGTCTTATCACAAAAACTTGAAAAGATGGCAAAAAAGAATGAATTCCCAGTTGAAGACATACTAGAATGTTCAAATGATCAAGTTGTCCCTGTGAGTGATTTAGATTCACATAATCAGAAGATAGTCATTTTTGATGATTATGTTTGTGAGCGCAATCAAAACGATATTATTAATTATTTCATCCAGGGAAGACACAAAAATTGTTGTGTAATTTATTTATCCCAATCTTATTACAAAACTCCCAAAGACATTCGCTTGAACTGTTCTCGCTACATCTTCTTCGCGACTCCAGTTATTCGTGAGCTGGGTATGCTTTCCAACGAACAAGATGTCAGCAAATATCAGTATAAAAAAGCAACTGACCGTCACTGGCGAAATTTAATCTAATCATATTATATAAATGGGGCTTTTTAATGATCTTGGTGAGGAAGTTACTACTGGCAGTGTTAATATTACAAATTTTGGTATTGTGCTGTCTGAGTATGTAAAACAAAAACATTTGGTTAATTATCTTAACAAAGGCAAAATTAAGGAAAATGATTTTAAGAAGTAATCTTGGCATGAATAAAAAATAGAATTATCAATGTAGGCAATCCAGAAAAAGCAGTTGATGTAGTAACAAGGCAATAAACTCAAAGAAGAATAACACAGATTATACTATTGATAAAATTCCAGACATGATGAAAAATTTGACAACAGGTGTTGATGATAAACTAAGTCAAATACAAACACAGTTACAAGCAAACCGTGAAAAAATTATTGAAATTCAAAACGGTTTGAAAGATGAAATAAAACTTTTGAGTGATACTTTAAAAGAGCTAGAACAGAAAGAAGATGGATTGGTGAAAACTACAAGAAATTAAGTGAACAAATAAGATCTGGTGTTCAAAATATTATTACATGGACTGGAGAAATCAATAAACAAATGGTTGATAACAATGAACTGGAAACTGCTATTGCTGATGCTTCAAAACAAATGAGAACTGCTTTTACTACTGAAATAACTCAAATTAAAATATCAAATGAGCAGATAAACACTAACGTTGCCGATATCAGCAAAGAGTTTGAAGATATCAAAAAGAAAATGGTTGACGGTAAGTCGCTGGAGGCTGTTCTGGGAAAGCTGATTGACACTGATAAATTTGCGACTGCTATTGATGACGCTTCGAAGCAATTGAAAGCTGCTCAGGATGAAAGAAGCAAAGCTTTTGATGGTGAAATAGCTTCACTGAAACAGTTTAATCAAAAGTCTGATAGTCGTCACACAGCAATTCTTGGCATAATTGATGAGCTGAAAGTAAAAGTAGACTATTTATGGATTAGAAATTCTTAAAGATGGTCGTTATGTATTTGAGATAGATTTTACGTACACAGGAGCAGATGTAGAAATATTCTTGATTTACACAACAGGCGGGGATAAAAAGTCTCTTTACCCAGTAATAAAAAATGACAAACGAATGTTAAAAGAAACTTTGAATTTTATTTAAAACCATCACATATTATTTTTTCAGCGCACTTGCAGCAGACGGCACTACTAAAGTGTCAAACAGTTTTATTTTGGTGATTAATTGTATCTACTAATATGTATAATGGAACAATAAATTGTATATCATCAGAAAAAGCGTCAATAATTAATAACTCAAACAAACCGAGTAATTTTACAACTGTATTTGACAGACCATTAATATTAAGCAGGAACAAACAGTATGGCATTGGACTTGATAAGATTAATTACATGACTTACTCGTGGTATAATATTAGTTAAGATTTTAATAATAAAGTGATAAGGTATCACAATGGAACAGATTGGAAAAGTATTATTTTTACAAATGGAAATTAGAGTTATGCTTATATTGATAATTATATAAAAGAAACATTGACTGTAAACGGTAATTCAACCGATGACTCACCTGTCCCGATAAAAATTGAGTTTGATTTATCAACTCTCAAATGTTTAGTTACCATTCATAATAATTTCATGCTTGATTTAAGAGAAACAGACTTTCACACCTTGATCGGGTTTGACAAAGATGCAGTGTTTAGAGATACTAAATTTGGAACTATAACACCAAACATAACAAATGCTATTGATACATTGTATATCCACTGTGATTTAATAAGTAATTCTATTGTTGACGGATCATACGGAGATGTCATTTATGAATGAAGTACAGCTGATCTTACGAGATCGTATCCTTTTAAAGATGAACCGATAAGAGTCGGGTTCTGTAAATTAAACAAAACGACAATTAACAGTATTAATATTTAAATCACCGATTTCTCCGGTAAAATTATTAATCTTAATGGTGTCCACGATCGATTAACTGGAGCTGGTATATTTGACATTTTTTCAAAAGTCGATTCAAATATATTCAGTGAGTCTGTGAAAACAACAGGTTAAAAAGGCATTAGAAACTGCTGGTAAACAAATCATAGTGAGCGGTTCTAAAAAACTTTGGGATGAAGTATGAAAAATGGCTGCTGATAAATTAGTTTCAGTTATTAAACCTAAGCCAAAAGATGAGATAATTTTAAAGAACTTACAAAGGTTGATAACAAAAAAAATGTTGTAGCTAAAACTGAAGAAGATATAAATGCAAACACTAACAGATTACTATCCGGAAGAGGAATTCATGCAAGAATTAATCGATTGATTAATAAAAAAAAAATCTAATTACTAGTATATATAGATGTTTCGAAGTAATCAATATAATACTAGATATGAGCGCATACCTATTCAGTTAGATACTCCCATAACACGACCAGAAAGTGCTACGAGGCAACTAAAATGTGGTTATCAATTTTTGGTAAATGATAGTTCTCACTTTGATTGGTATAATGCATGTTTTGAAATTAGTTTTCAAGTAAACAAACTTGCTGATGGAGCTGCTTTTGCGGACGCTGACAGAATTGCTTTCATTAACGATGCAGCTTCACTGATTGATCAAATGCTAGTAAAGCAAACTGGAAAAATAGTTACGATGGAAATAAACTTTACAGATTTGTTAATGTCAAAAGCTTGCTTGAAATTTCGGACGATTATGTAAAGACAACCGGAACAAACGAATACTTTTATTTAGATAATACGACTGATGCAGAATCTCGGGATGATCAAGCTGGTTATAACCTAGGATTTACTGCTTGTCATGCTTTAATCATAACTAATCAAAAAGTTCACTCTATGATTCCATTAAATAAATATTCCTTCTTTGAAGGTTTCGAAACAAACATGCTTCCTCCTAGTCAGATTCAAATTAGCTTGCAACTGACAGATGATAATGTGCTAATTTTCAAATCAAGTGGTGATGATGGTCGAGTAGTTATTGATAAATTAGTTTTGTGTATACCTAAAATGATGTTTAACTCAGATGGTTTAAGTTACGTAATGACAAATCACATGACAACAACAAGATGGACTTACCTTCGTGCAATGATACTCAACTAAAGACACTGTATTGCAAATAGCGGCAGGTATTAAAAATCCCAAACAAGTTTTTGTTTATCTGCAAAGGTCAGACAAGACTTCTTCTCAAACACAAAATCCTCATCTTTTGGATACTTTTAAACTAAATGCTGGTAATGCTAATTGTTATTTACAATCAGCTAAATTGGAAGTTGGAAATGGAGTTCATTATCCAGAAATCCAATATAGTTTTGATAATATCGTAAGAATATTCGGAGATGTTATTAATTATTCTTACAAGCAGAATGATAAAAACACTGGAATTTTACTCAATGTGAGTAATTTTAAAAATCTCTTCGGAATGCATTTCGATTTGAGTTACAAGGGAAATGAAGTCAGTATTGATCCAAAACAACTAAATTTTAAATATAAACTAAACAGCGTTCCTACTGCTAGATATACAATTTATGCTTTACTGTCGCCCTCGAATGCTGCTTTCCATGTCCGATATTTTTTTATCTTTTTGTACAAGAAAGATGTTGTTATTGATACAGTCGGAAATGAACTAGTTATTGTTTAATCTAACTTATAATATATATGACTTACGTAAATTATTCAGTAAATTTATCAGATGGCCAGAAACAGAGTTTAGCGAGGGCTTATGAGAACAAAAGTGAATTAAAACTTAGGTTAAAAAATAACCAACTAACTGAGAATTTTCCTTTGCTGCTGACAGCTACTCAGATTAGCAATATTAACAAAGCTAAATCTGGTGGACGGGGATTAGATATAAGTATATCAAAATCACAAATGAGATCTCAGTCTAAAAACGGAGGCTTTTTGGGAGCATTAGCTGGTTTGTTGATTAAAACTATATTACCAACAGTTTCACAATTTGTTCCAAAGTATTAGCATCACTAGCAACAGGAGCAGGCTTAGCAAGTACTGGAATTGACAAACCATTTGGAAATGGGATGGTAACTATTCCTAGTGACAAAAAACAAGCACTTCTTGGATCAAATAAATTAACACTCGCACTAAGAAACAAGATAATAAAATCAAAAGGTTGTTGTCCTATTAAACTAACAAAGCAGCAACGACAAGACGGGGGATTTCTTGGACTGCTTGCATCACTAGGAATTCCATTGATTGAATATTTTATTAGTGGCTTAACTGGAAAAGGTTTACAAGTAGGTAGAAAAGGAAAATGACTAAGAGTTGATCGTGGAAAAGGTTTGCAAGTAGACTCACAAATCAGACCGTAAAGAAGTATCCCATTCGTAAAAAAAAATATTTTTTAAAAACGAGCCTATCTCTAACTTAGACATAATAAAGTGGGTTAAGCGGTTAGGTATACAGACATTCAGGGGAGTGTTTAGCAAGAACAAATTACCAACAAAACAAAATAAACAAGAATGCGGTATTATTAATCTTGATGATTATACTGGACCTGGTACACACCGGACTTGTTACTATGATAATTATTACTTCGATCCGTTTGGTCTAAGCCCACCAAAAGAAGTTTTAACTTAACATACCTTATATAAAATGCAACACTATACAGTATCAAGATAAAACAAGTGTTCTCTGTGGAGATTTCTGTCTATTCTTCATTAAAACGTTACAAGAAGGAAATAGTATGCATGATATCCTTTACAAATTATTAAAACCTTACAAATCAGTAGACAATGAAAACATTATAAAATCATATTTTGCAAACAAAGTTTAATCTAATCATATTACATATGAGTTACTTCTTTACTGTGTTAAAGAAAAGATGGTTACTGTAAATGTTAATCCTCAGTACATATTAGCAAAAAATGGCAGAAGAATGTTAAAGGCAACTTGTGCATCTTGTAGTATTACTAAAACACAGTTTGTTAAAAGTACACAAGGCGGGAGTATTGATATTCATAAAGCTTTGATACCTTTGCTACCTAAAAAGAGGTAAACAATCCCTGGTTATAAATATTGCGGTCCTGGTAATCCGCTTGATAGCGGAGAACCGGTAAATGAGTTAGATGCTGTTTGCAAAAAAATAACTTTTTAACTGTAAGCTCAAAGCATATCTCACCTCTCTGTTAAAATGTTGGAAGAAAAGGAAGATGCCGGTGTACATGTACGAACAACTGCACCGTGAAATTAACTCAATCTCAATAAGTTCAAACAGCTAGTGTGTCCTCCAATTACCATTGACTATAACAGATATTATAGTCAGTATTGTGATGAAAATCCTAGTAATAAATCAATGTGTGATAAAAACATGCTTGCTGGTTTGAAATATAGCAAGTCTAAAACTATTGGAGAAAAGATTGCTAAGAATTTGATAGTAAAACCAGTTATTAATACAAAATATAAACTTGGTCTTGGAACTCAAAAAACGAGAAAAGGCGCTAAATGGACTGACAAGCTAGCAGATGAACTTCATAAACCTATACGAAGAAAGTTCACTCAACGCCGTGTGATTGTTAATGAAATTGATAAACTATGGTCTGCTGAATTGGTTGATATGCAATCTTTTTCAAAGTATAATAAAGGCACTAAATATTTGCTTACTGTTATTAATGTGTTTAGTAAATTAGCTTGGGTCGTACCAGTTCCAAATAAAACTGGTGTAGAAATTACTAAAGCGTTCCAACAGATAATACGCACAGGAAGACAGTGTAAATTGCTCTGGGTTGATCAGTGCGTGGAGTTTTACAGCAAGACGTTTAAGCAATTCCTTGAAGATTATAATATCAAAATGTATCACACTTTTAATTTCGGAAAAGCTGTAGTAATCGAACGATTTAACCGGACATTAAAAGAAAAGATGTGGAAATATGTCACAGCGAACAATACAAACACGTATTTAGACATGCTCCAGGCGATGATTGATAAATACAATAATACAAAACATCGGAGTATTAGAATTACTCCGACTAAAGCAAGTGATGAAAAGAATAAAGGAACAGTGTATTTCAACTTGTATGGAAAGATGAGAAGTAATCAAATTAAGCCAAAATTTAAAATAGGGGATAATGTTAGAATCAGCAAACATAAAAGAACGTTTGAGAAAGGTTATACTCCGAATTGGGCTGAAGAAATATTTGTTGTTGATAAAATTCAGTATACAAATCCTGTGACATACAAAATAAAAGATTTAAACAACGAAAACATTGATGGAAGCTTTTATGAATTAGAAATGATAAAAGCAAAGCAAGAAATATTTAGGATTGAAAAATTAATACGACGTGATTACAAAAAGAAACAAGCATTAATTAAATGGCAGGGTTAGGATGAGGAATTCAATAGTTGGGTCCCATTTAAGGATATTGAAAATATTAAATATGGGCTTAAAAATAATTATATATAGTATTATTATATAATGGAACAAGAATGATTAGAAAAGGTTTGCACAAAACTTAACAATTTAAAAGATAAATATAGAAGATAATTGATGAGAGGTAGGCAACTCCAAGTAGAATATGAAGTAGTTCGTGATGATTTTATGGACACTAAAAAAAGCAAAGTTAATAAACGAAGACTATTGCTGGTTGAAATGGATATTTATGAACGTGAGCTGGAAAGAAATAGAGGAGAGCTTCTTGAACTGAAATACAAAATAGCAAACTGTAGAAAAATAGAATACTCCATGGTAAAAAATGATATGCACGGCGATGATGAGGACTACTGTCCGGTTCCGTCTGACTTTGCTTAATGAGTTGCAAATGTTATTAGTTGAATTATATGAGAGAAATAATAAACAACATTGATGAGTAGTATAGATACTGGGGGTTCCTGTAAAGATTTTCCTGAGAGAGGGCAATCAGAAAGTTTATAAAGTTGTGGGGGTTTGGTAGTAGTATATCACCGCCAGTGGCGTTTACTACTGGACAACTAAAAACAGCTTTGTAACTGCTTACTGATAGCCCTTCGCGGGGGAAAAACTGCGCTGTAACCCCTAGTATCTATACTACTAATACGCGCTCAACTGGGTCAATAACCGCATTCTCTCAGAAATCATCATGTCGGTTCTGTTAATATCTTATACAACTGCCTTAATTGTATGGTTAATTAATAACATAGGGATTTATCTGGCGATTTCATTTTAAGTCAGTTTGTTCCCGATTCAATATGACCGATATTGGACTAATAACTGGTCCAATATGAAATATCTTGATTATATTATTATTGAAATATTACTAGATCTTAATACAACATATCACAAATTAAATACTGCTTTGCGTTTCACAACCTATTTACCAAGGAACGTCAATAAAACTTATCTGACACATGGATTCGCTTTAGATGATTTCTAAATCTGTAATGAACTGTAAGAAGTGTGAATGCCAATCAAAATCATCAGAATATACTTCAGTTTCATATCAAATGTGCAGGATTACTAAATTGGGTCCCATAATCCGCCGGTACAATGATTGTTTATGAAAACGTTTGACATGGACTTCTGGAAGACGCCACGAACTAATGTTGTTTAAATCATAAATATTATTTCATATGGGATTTTCATGCTTTGAAAACTACTTGTTGTGTACAGCTTGAACGTAGAAGTAACGTTCATACACGTTTACATGTTGTGTTTTGAGTTGTAAAAAGTGTGAGGATTTCTACATTCAACAGATCGAAGGATCGCTTAGAGCGAAGGATCTCTCAGAGCAAAGGATCGCTCAAAGCAAAGGATCGCTGTACACTTTTGTACAAACAATGTGCTTTCTCAGTTCTTTAATATTTTAGAAAATATTTTCCGTTACAGCTATCAGCGTACCGGCATCAAGAGGGACGGAGTAATTTATTCAATTGCTGAGCGCCTTTAAGGAGAGCATTGCCAAATTGAAATTAGAGGACGAGTGAAGACTACTTAACCGATGTAGGCACTACATAGAGGTAATCTACCATAGTATACCTTAGGCCAACCTTTATCCATATAGAAGCAGGTATTGAAATGTTTGAGCCATATCGTAATTAGGGTTGAGTAAAAGCGATATGTCGATTCATATCAGTTTAAACTGAGCAATTCTTAAAATATGAACGAGTTTACGACTTTGCATGTATGTGATGACGATGTCTATATTTATTTAATTAGTGTTTTTTTTTAAACAAATCTTAATTCAAGATAAAAGTTATGAGCAACACTTTACTCCCAATCACCAGTTAAAATATGGTGCGAAAGTATAAGAAGCAGCCGCTGGTTATCATTTGAAAATGCTCAATCTTAAATATATAGTTTAGATTCATATTTCATATTTGGAAACACATTCGACGTATCTCCTTTTCTAAACAAATGTGTGTTATGTTCCTCTATATCATTTAAGGGCGTTTACTCGACACTTTGTCTGTTTGTCCGTCCGTCCGTTCTGTATTTTTCTCCATCTAATTACGTTTTTATCAGTTAATCAATGGAGTGCTTTTGATGATCATTCATGTGGGCTCTTTAACTTTTAAACCAGAGGAGGGGCTTTACGATAATCAGCTGAAACGTGTGTGCCTACATGACTCTCATAGGGCGTAAACAACCAGTAGAGGTATTTTGATACTTTATAGAAATGTTAATTTCAGCACGAAAATATATCGCAAACAGATACCCTATCACAAAGGAAAATGTCATAATTGGTGAGTCAAATGTGCCTTGTCCGTATATTTTGAACCGGTGATAGGTTTGTAATGATATTATTTCTTTGCAAGCGCTCATTATCGTAGCTTGGTCCGTATGTGAATACGTGAATTCGTCCGTCCCACATATTGTGTCCCTATCATGTCGATTACTAATGATGGCGGAAGGTATACAGTACTGGTTATACCGAAGAAAATGTGGGTGGTATGCTTCCACCACGAAAAACTAGACCGTCAAACTAAAATTTGGTGAAAATGACACAAAACACTATTCAACCAACCAAACCTATCATGTCAATGCGGCGCATGTGGTCTGGTTGCATACATAATTTCCCCTTATGTTCTTATTTTTAAAACTTCCTAACGCGTGTTTAATATTGTATTTTCTTAACTAGTCTAAAATAAATTGAGGTTTGAGTACGTTGACTTGTGAATCCGCCGTCCAGCATTTCTTGTCCTCTAGAAAGAACGAATGTCAACAAGAAGATGTCTTGTTGACATGTCCTTATCAAGTCAATTTGGCGCGGTTGGTCTGGTCTGTTTTTAAAACTTGCAATAGTTGTTTTGAATTTATTTTGTTAACAAGTTTATAAAAAAATATATAACTCGTTTGGAATTTAACATTCATTATACATGGTTTTATTACACCAGGTGTACAATAAGAGTCTGCTGATTCACAAAGATGCCCGAGTGAAAGATCCCATGAAGTTAGTCGATGCCTATATGGTCTATGTGCAGGTCTAAAAATGACGAGACAGATGATGAGTTGATTAAGATTTACAAAGGTAAGATGTCGTTGAGTAGTCGTTGAGTAGTCGTTGAGTAGATAAACAATGCATACAGACAATCATATATCAGCAACTTAAACATGTCCATTTCTTTGTAATGTCCATTGCCGCTGATTACTCGGCCAAAAAAACAAAGATGTTTGTAATGAAATGGTATATTATGTAGATCTATAAAAGTGTTTTTTTTCTGGAATGGAAGTATTTTTTATTTAGACCCGTTAACATTTATAGGTAACGATCCTTATATTTCGAATCTCTACACTCTCGAAACTAGCGTTCAACTTATTTATTGTTATTTCAAGATGGCCAAAATGAATTACAAGCACATATTAATTGACATTAACTTTATTTTGACTAGAATAATTGGCACAAATTATTGACTAATTTATCAATTTTAGTGTGGCGGTAAGGTCACTAAGGTTACAGGAAAATCCCGGAAGGTAAGGTCCAAAGTGGTTACGCTAGGACCTGATAATCAAGCTCCCCGGCAGAGCCCCTGGTGAAAACGCTGGGGCCTACCAATCAACATCACGGATACTCAAGTCCCAAGTTGTAACGCTGGGACCTGATAAATCAATTTCCTCGGCAGAGCCCCTGGTGAAGACGCTGGGGTCCACCAAATGTCATAATTTTCTAACCCTAAACTAGCCAGCTAATCTGTATCCTCCCGGAATTTTCCTGCCACACGAACACAATGTTCGCCCCAAAGCATTTTGTTAACACTGCGCCAAATTGGTATCGTGTTAAAGGCTTGCCATTCAAATGACAAACGAAATAAGGAGAAGAAGGCCTCTTGGTTAAATAACCTAGAACCAAACTTACAGGGCCTGCTACCTGCTACCTGCTACCTGACATACAGAGACATACAGAGACTCTAACTGAGGCTCCCGATTGACTTGTCTTTGATTTGCGCAAACGCACTCGGAGTTCTTGTTTGCCATTACAAGTAACCACTGAAATGTCATCTCGCTGCAATGCTCTCTCAGCCATGCAAGGGGAAGCAACTACAATCTCACTTACTCTGAAAAGTCCAAAAAAAGCTAAAGAGTATGCTGCCTTGAACAGGCTAACTTCAAAACTTGAAGTGCATACAAGTATATACGAGATGTTAATCTGAGTCTCTTACATAATCGGAATAAGGGAGTCGAATGTTGACCTGATTCGACGGAAACCTTCAATGGCTTTATTGACAGTAAAATCATTTGTACTGTCAACCATGTTATGTAACTTATGTTGGAAACTGATAGCAGACAAGAATGAACATTCTGATGTGGGTGCATATCCCTTTTCAAACAAATAAGAAATAAAAGTCATCAGCTCGGCTGCTAACACAGGCCATCGTTCAGGCAGTGAATAGGCTTGTCTAAATTTAGCGAAAACTTGCAGCCCATTCCTTTATGCATTTTTTGTATTTTCTGAAATACTGGCACTCAGCAACCGACTGTTGAAAATGTTGAAAAGCTGGGGTAGTACCCTTGTTGGCTCTGAATCTGCACCTGGGGCTAACTGACGAAACCTGTTTACCTGTAAACGAGACTAGCAATCGGTGAGAATATTCTGTCGACCAGGTACATGTTCCTTTTTTTTATTTTTTTTTTTTTTTTTTTTTGGCCCACCTTCTCAACCCCTTTTATCTGCTCATTTCTTTCGCCTCCCCTCACTCCGTCTTCCGCCAGCTCTGCTGTTGTCCCTCTTACTAGATGGTGATCTGTTCTGACATACTTTCTGCTGAAGCCTCGCTGTATATTCCGTTTCTGCGACGACTCTCGCTGTTCACCCGCAGTTCACCTGATTTTTCTCTTTTTTCCTTCGGATTGTACTGTTTCTGGGACATTGCTGATATGTCTTCTGTTATTGTCTATTGCTGTGAAACAGCCTCCCCCTAGTACTCCATGGTACTCAATTCAAGCTACTATGCCACTACTAGGCACAAAGGTCGCAAAATTCTCAAATAAAGAGCATGAAATCGAACAACCAAATGGGAGACAATTATCAAAATAATACTGTCATCAAATTTAAAACCCAATAGAGGAAAATCTTGGGGTGCGACTGGGATAAGCCTGAATGCTGATTTTATATCTGACTTTCCTATCAATTCACCCTGACCAAGCTCTTGAATCATTTTTACTGCCCCATCGAATTGGGTTTGTTGCACTGAACATTTCTTTGGATCGATATAATCGTTGACAGATTCCCCTTCAGGGTATGACAAGTGATGAATAAGCCTATATTCGCCGATTTCTTTTTTAGGTACCAGACCTAGTGGGGATACTCGAAAGTTACAAAAAGGGGGCCTATCATATGGATATGACAATGCGGTCCGGTTAATATTCCAATAATTCCAAAAGTTTGTTGACTTGTATTGGGGATTTTCCTAATGTAAACGAAGTTACGTAAGGCCTAGTTGCGTCTGAATGATCCCCGAAACCCTCTGTTATATGGTGCACCCCTGCTGCCTGCTGACTGAAGCCCCGAAATGGCTGATTTTGCTGTCCAGGAAATATAGGCCGGTATTCTTGCGCTGAATTTGGCCGCCCTTAAATCTTGGACACTGCCACTCAGGGTGCTCCCCACGGCAGGCAGAGCAAATGTGTGAATATATACATGTTCTGTAAAAACAACCATTCTGTTTATTAAAGTCAATACAGACCCCCGAGGGGCGGCGAGTTTGATTGTTTCTGTCAGGCGTCACATTGTGGTCACGAGTCATAATTTGCAGCCACAAATCTGCACTGAGCTGTGACCATGGCTGCAATTTTTGCGACAGACGCAGTCTGAACTGCTCATCGTATATTGTCCAGGCTAATGAGCTGTTCCGGGCCTCAGCTTCCCTAATTACCGACATGTACCCGTTAAAGTTTAGTTGTCTTTTCCTTATATTTTTATAAGTAAATGGCTGCAAAAATAATGAATGCATCAGTCCAGTCTCTTAAATTTGATATGGACTTTATTGGGCGTGTCTGAGATATTATAGCCCCGGAATCATTTACAAACAGCTGACGGGGTTGATCATCAATTTGTGTATTGTCCTTTTTTAATAGGACGGCTAAATTAACATAGTCATGGCGCCATATTTTGGCATACACCTCGTGGGGAACATGTGCAGTCAGATCATCATCTGCACATTTTAACTGCGTTATGTCGAACTCCGACGAGGGTACCGACTTTGCGGCCGTGGCAACCACTTTTTCCCAAATATCCGGGTTCCGATCCGTAAATGATTCGTCCTCCTGATCGCCGCCTAAACAGATGATCTCCGGCGCCTCTGGGGCCTCGCCCTCTTCAGGTATATCGTCCTTCCGACCACTATCCTTAACAGAATCCGTCTTCTGCTGCGACCTATCGTACTGTGCTTGCCTTCCCGGCTTCGCTCCACCCCCTCTACTACTCCTAGTTTTGGGCATTTTGCCGATTAAAGATGATATTAACAAGATTTATGGAAAATATTTATCTGTTAGAATCTGCTTCTGTCAGCCGGTGCGATAGTAAGACCGGCGTCAGGGTAAGTTTCTACCAGAGTAAAATATCCCACTTAGAGGCCCTGCTTTTGGCACTGAAATAAACAAGCCTATTTAATATCAGTAGGACATATTATGTGTTATAACGGTCAATTTAGCGTCAAATACCACGTTTAATATCACACCGATGACAGTGATCTCCAAAACGTTACTTCGTTATGCTCTTGTCGCAACTATATGTTATAATGATTTTGACCGTTTGTGCTTACAGTTATTAAAAAAGTTGATAGTAAGTTACCTAAATCGGCCAACATGTATCTAATTTGTTTTTGAAAGCATTAACCACATGAACACCTTTTCTAGATAAGTTGAATGTAGAACTGATTGTGTGGTTTGCATTGTTTTAATACTACGGCAGTAGCAGTAGTTTTACTTCATCTGATAACTGTAATTCACATGCAGTTTATCAGTGATCTAAACTATATATTCATTTCAGATCTTAAACGTGTCCGTTTGGAAGACATACCAGAAAATCCCAAACTACTAAAAATGCAGGAACTTGTGCTTAACATGCTTATGCATGACGAGAACGCCAGGTGTATAATCTTTGTCAAGACACGGGAACTGGCGATGGCTTTGGTTGCCTGGATGCTTGAAACTGATGCTATGAAAACGATGAATGCCACAGAGTTTTTAGGACAAAATGCGCCTGCTTCACAAGGTGGTATGTACAAGTTCAATTAATATAACACAACTCTTAAGTTGTGCTGGTTTATACAACCTTCTCTCTGGTTGTATCTTCTCCAGATGTGTATGTTGCCACTTTATTGAACGAACTTTAAAACACATCGAATGTTTGTTTATCTTTGCTGGGTGATGCTTATTGATTCCATAAAACGCAAGACGTCGACATTAAAACGGCTTCTATAAGATACATATTTCATGATACCTCATTTCCATGACGTGTAAAATCCTACTCGACAAACGTTCGTAAAGCTCCCAATTACATGTTTCTTTGTGGATCAACCATGCCATGCTTTACAGGTGTGGAGACAAATGACAAGGTCACAGTGCCAGTAAATCCGTTTAAAAATGTGTCCCCAACATGTTTACAGTTTTACAGGATATGCATTTTTAAAACTTCACTAATATATTCATCTGAGCGCAGAGATTTTGATTTTGGATTCAGTTGTTCAAATAGCAAGTATAAAGTGTGATTCAACTTGATATGATTTCCACATTTCGACTGAATTTATTTGAAATGTTCTCCAACCCTGTTTATTTTCTTTGCCTGGCTAAGCAGATTAATTGTTTTAGATGGTAAAAAGTTCATAGTTCTCTTCTCTTTGAAAAAAATGGTTTCCACAGTAGTTATCAAAATGAGACAAATGGTCCTTTAGAAACAAGACAACCCAAACGCAGTGTCACCGGAGGTCCGGATATCCTATAGAAACAAGATAACACAAGCGCAGTGTCACCGGAGGTCCGGATATCCTATAGAAACAAGATAACACAAGCGCAGTGTCACCGGAGGTCCGGATATCCTTTAGAAACAAGACAACCCAAACGCAGTGTCACCGGAGGTCCGGATATCCTATAGAAACAAGATAACACAAGCGCAGTGTCACCGGAGGTCCGCATTGTACCACAAACTAAATCAAATGAACAAATGATCAAGTAAATTAACATTTACAATGGTCTTTGCATTACAGATTCTATCTATTACCTTTTCAAGAAGCTTTTGTTTTCTTTCCGGAAAAAGCATTTTGAATAACAAAATCAGCTCGTCTTTAATTGTTCGAGATTTTTGGCGGCTATAATACATGAAAAGTTAAAAGTACATGTATATATATATATAAAAGTCCAACATTTACAATGGTCTTTGCATTACAGGTTCTATCTAGTACTTTTTCAAGAAGCTTTGATGACGAAAGATTTTGTTTTCTTTCTGGAAAAGGCATTTTAAATAACAAAATCAGAAAATGTAGCATTCTAGGTTATACATGAAAAGGTAAAAGTACATGTATATATAAAAGTCGAACAGAACATGTAGCATTCTAGGACGACTGTCAACCAAAACACGCATGAAAACAAACAACAATTGCAATTATAAATATAAGACCAGGTTTATGACATCACAAACATAAAAGTGTTGTCAGAAGGACACTGCCTTGGATTGGTCAGTGGCAAAAATGACCGTTGGGGTTTTAAGGTAGGTTCTAGGGTGCACCAAACCTCACTCTTACCCTATTGTCATCCCAATAAAACGATACAGTGTACATAAAGAAGTCACCACCGTGCTATAAATTCTAACGCACTAGGCACAAGTAATAGGCATACTAAATAAGATGATCATGTATATATGAATATAAAAACAAAAGTCCAGAAAGCTTCTAAGCAAAAGCTCAGAAACCAGAGCAACAAGAAAGTAAAAGTAGATATAAAAATCGAACATTAGCATTCAAGGACGACAGTCAATCACAAACACACACAGTAACAACTTTGGAATAGGTGGTTCCACTATTCCAGTCTTTAAAAAATCTGAGTATTGTTTAATCACCCTGATGTTGCCTGCTTTTTAATTTAATATTTTGACAGTTACTGTGATACTCAGACTTCATAACCTCTGCTCCCAGCTAAATTCCATTTTGTTTATTTCGCCAATCATTTTCTCGTTTACGGCAACGCGTTTTGTTAGAAATGGTGTGGAATGGTGTGAAAATACCGCACTGAAGGTTCCATGTTTACCGTCATATGCATACCATCTTCAGGATGGCTCAAATTTATGTACTGCTGGCATTTTAAATATTGAGTTCTCCTCAACCCGGGGCTAGCAGGCGTGAACGGTAGCAACCACTTTTTCACTACCGTTCATGATCAGTCTCAATCAAACCGAGACTGCCATATTTTTGTATTGATCGTGTTCGACGATTTCCAAATTTCTCCTTTCATACTGTTTTTAAAGATGAATAAAAGGCAAGATAAGACACCACAAACACAAAAGGGTTGGCGATAGTGCTACAGCCTTAATACGGTCACTGGCAAAAAAGGCCGCTGGGGGTTTAAACCAGGGTCCAGGGTGCACCAAACATCATTCTTACCCTAGTGTCATCCCAATAAACGGGAAAGTGTAAATAAAGATATCCCCGCCGGGTTATAATCTCTAACAAACAAGGCAGCATCAATTGGCAATGTAAGTAAAACACATAAATTATCATATATAATATATAATATTAAAAAACACACAAAAGCCTAGAAATCCACAAAGTAAGTACTCGATGACTTTGCAGAAGCAAGAGCAACAAGAGAACAAACCGTTAAGGGTACAAAAAGACAAGATTAAAGACAAACACCAAACGCTACCGTCCTATAAGTATTTAGGTAGACGTAATCATAGTGTCCACAATCTGTCCGGTCATCGAACAATCAAAGAGGACAACATAGTGACGAATTGTAAATGAATCAGTCACTAAACATGCATTGCTTTGAAAAATGATAGGCTCATAACCTCTTTGGATAAACGTTTGAACGAGTTTAATACAGATTTTATTAGGATCAAGACCAAGTATCTTACGAAGTTCGTAAATCACGTCACCATAGGATTCAGATTGTGATACTCCGTGTCTCAAAAGAGTTCTCAAATTACGTATTCTTTGCAGGTATGACCAAGAGTCGCCAGCAAGAGGCGTTAGTATATTTCAAGGACGGCAAACACAAGGTGATTATCGCTACGTCTGTGGCAGAGGAGGGACTAGACATCACCAAGTGTATCCTCGTCATCAGATACGAATATGTCACTAACGAGATCGTGAGACTCCAATCTAGAGGAAAGTACCAGCTATCCGATATACCAATTTAACTCTTACCCTTTACTTGATCTATCAAGTTATTATCTGAGGGAAATACTGACGAATCGCATATAGGCCAATTATATTTATCTGTAAATTAATGAACATTATTATATATAATTTGTTCTTAAGATTAACGTCGTTATTTCATTTACTTTTTATCTATTTTAATGTATATTTAAACTCGATTGATGCCATTTTTACACATTTTTAGAACATACAAAGAACGTTAGTGTCGCATTAATTCGACACAATTGGCGTCACAGCAAAAACAGAGCGAACAGCAGTGTTATCAATTATTATCATGTCAACACTTAAACAATTTGCAATATTGACATATAAACACTTATTGTTACATCAATAACAAGTTACATCATCAGCAACAGCAGTGGTATTTAAAGTGCAATTGCAAATGTAGTACTGGAAACTATGTTTCTTGAAAAATGAGGCTCCGAAAGAGTTGTTATAGTAATTTAAGCATCCCTTAAGCTTGTTTTTCCAAGCACTTAGGTATGAATAGGGAATATAATTAGGGTAAATGGATACTGTTCATATTTTCCAAAACTAAACAAATTATAACATTTCATTTTAAGAAAGCCATTATCGTAGTATGAGTTAAATGGTTCATTGATAGGATATTGTATATTTCAATGTTAAAATGGTTGCTGCTGAAACAAGCTTTTGTATTGGGGCACATTTAAAAAGAGGTTTTCTTATGGGGCAATATCGTGTGTTATTATATTTAGGTTACATTTACAATTGCATCTGCTTAAAGTAAATATTATTTTACACAGGTAGGGCACGTGCACTAAACAGCAGGTACTACGTATTAACAGAAGTTGGGTCATGGGTCGTCGAAAAAGAAGAACAAAATGCTCATCTAGAAAAACTGATGAACCAAGTTATCCCTGGATTACAGCAACAAATAGATGACCATAATAACAAGTTGGAACAAGAAATGGGAAACATACAGGAGATGAACAAAATTGCCGAAACATTAAAGAAAAAGCAGAGATCGTCGCAAATGGTGGTGGACGATGCTTTCAAGTTGGAGTGTTTTAACTGTAGTAACTGTATATGTATGTCCAGTGACGTCAAAAAAATACAAAACTGTCATCATGTTGTTATTGACGAAGTCGTTAATGGGAAAATGTTGTCATTTCAAAGTGATACTCCAGATGTTGAGGAAAATGAGCTCAAATGTGGTGGTATTACTTATTGTAAACACTGTATGTATACGTTAGGTAGGGTTTGTACATATATGAATGTAGACTTTCCTTGGTTCAAAATAAATCAATTCAGAGTAGTGGATAAGCATGGTAATGGAAAGACGTACAAGCAATGGAAATTAGTAAAGTTCAATGTTGCTCCGTTCACGTTAGATGATTTGCGAAGTGTTGCAGAAAAGAGGCTGGCTACGTTATAAACTGGGAAAATAATATGACTATTTATCAAGTCTGACGGGTTTGAAAGCATTTTCATGACTGATTCGTAGTAGACCTCACTAGGAGTATATATATATTCTCATTGGGGGCTAGATTGTGTGATGACGATGTACATAGTTCGCCTCTCATAATTGAGATTTGAGTTAAAATCCTTCCTTATTGCTACTGTTATTCCTTAAGCTATTTGATTTGGATTTTCGGACATTTGTTAGAGATTCCATATAGGCATTGCATGAGGTTATGCCTAGACGCCTAGGTCATATTGTTGTCTTTATATGTGTTGATATTCACGCACGTTAACTATCTGGTATCAGGTTGGAGGTATGTAGTAGGCCTCAGTGTGTGTGTGCGTAACGTGTTATGTTGTTTTTTTCCAAGCTATATTGAAAGGCTTTAACATGAGCTTATCATTCATAATAATTAAAGTGGATATTTATTAGGGAATACACATTAACTGCATTTTGGTGCAATTACAAATTGTAATGTTTTAAAATGCGAAAACATGGCATTGATCGACTTGTTGGTTCGCTTTTTCATACTTGAGTTTATATAGGTCCACATGGATTCATAACGAGGAGAAATGGTGAGATAAGTCTGGCATAAATGTTAACGCTTGTTGTATGCGTTTGTTATTATTGCACTGCATGTGTTTTGATTCAATTAGGGCTTTATAAATTGGGTTGTGTCTTGTATTTCTTTGTTTGTCTGTGTTTGTAACTTTATTAAAAATACAACAATATATCATTAATGTAAATGATAATGCAAATGCTGGTACCCATTAAAGCGTATTACTGTTAGGGGAATTTGAGCCAATGGTTATATTTTTTTAATTTATAACACAATAAACTTTTTTATTTAGAGTATGTTTAATGTTTTAGAATTTGTTAGTGGTAAACATATATAATTGTATGTTCGTACCATCTCTAATCAGCAGAGCTTTTCAATGACGCGTAATCCATAATGCGTCAGTATGCCGTACTGGTTCTACCCAGGAAAAAGTGATTGGTCTGCCTCCACCACGAACAAGTCAATCGTCATATATAGCCTAAAATGTGCAAAATAACGTAAAACACCATTCAACCAACCAACAACCAACCAACCAACCATCAAACTGAAATAAAAAATCATGATCCTGAATAAACTTGAGATAAAGAAAGATAAAAATATCGGACAGGGGAAGCAGCATTCAAGGACTACAGTCAACCACAAAACACAAAAACAAACACGCAAACAGACAAACGAGAAGGCAAAAGTTAAAAAATACAAACGACATCACAAACGGGTTGACAATAGGACTACCGCCTTGGAACGGTCAGTGGCAACAAAGGCCACTAGGGGTTTAAACCGGTTCTAGGGTGCACCAGACCTCACAGTTACCCTACTGTCATCCCATTAAAACAGGACAGTGTAAATATAAAAATCCCCGCCTAGATCTAATCTCTAACCAACAAGGCAGCATCAATAGGCAATATAAGTAAAACACAAATATGCTCGTGTAAATATAATACAAAAAAAACAATAGCCTAGAAAGCCACAATGAAGGTACTCAATGACTTGGCAGAAGCCAGAGCAACAAGAGAATAAACCATTAAGTTCTTTTTAATATGGTTTCCGTTGACGACGGACGGTATGTATCAAACTCAAATCATTTCCGTATTTCAATGGTCGAGGTTACGATATGGGTTCAAATGCCATAGTATATAATTCTATATAATAAAGAAAGACAATAGTTGTGCTTTGTTACTTCTAAATAGTTGTACCTAGTATAAAACGTATGTAGATGCGAAGACTAAGCATTTCGTGTTTGTGTGCCATGGAACCACACTTATTATGCATCTGATTATTTAATAGGGATGCGGGTATTATTTTGATGGAGATTATATGGGTGGCGGATGGCACGGCAGTGTTTAACAATATATATTTTTTCCTGTTCAAGTTCATATTCAACTGTCTTGCTACACTTTCAAACCGATAATCACATTCATTTTGCAGCCACAATGGAGAGAACTGTAACTAATGTTGTAATAACTTGTAGTTCAATCTGTTTGCATATGTTGCTAGTAATAGTGTGATGTTTAATAAATATGTAACATATCTGCATTAAATTATTATTAAAGATAACGATTACTTAAAAAAAAAAAAGATTTTAGAGCAATTGGGAATAATCGAAATCGCGATTATATAACAGTAAAATGCTATAAATTGCATATTTTGAGATTTACATATAACATATCGCAATTTCTCGATTTTGAACCAGCACTTTTAGTCCTTTGTTTTCAGCCATATTTGTTAAAATTAAATTTGTTAAACTCAATTGTGTGTTTTAATACACAAACATTGTTCGAAAATCTGTAAAAGTAACATATAATAAAATACGAACGAACGAAAGAATGAAGATCCTGTTATTAATGTTGAACAGAAACTTTTATGCAGACCATTCAAAATCCAATATGGCCACCGCGGCTAAAAATAGACAAATACCAGTTTGATTTCCATACTAATCTTAAACTGCACGAGCTATTTACGTAAATGATAGGCCTGACATTTAGTTGGATCTATACATTCACAATAAAGAATATTGATAAAAATTAGTTTAACAAGCAAATTGCATGGCAAATTCATTTGCGCATATTCTAGGCTATGCGAGGCAGAGGTCATTAACACTATAATTAACATAATTAGCCATGTTCTTTATCATACTGGTATTTTTAAATATGAAATACGCTGTTTTAACTTAATGGGAGATAACTCTGATACTTACATTGGATCACAACTAGTTAGTGAAAGGGAAGATCACCCCATGTCATGCAAATATTTTATAAAACTTCACATTATAAGATAGCATTCAATTTATTTAAGCTAAATGTACATAAGGACTTTTTTTAAGCATATATTAAGATTAATTAAAATGGTTTTATAAAAAACAAGATATGCCATTCAATCTCCTTTATTGATGCCATAAGGGTATATTCAAACGACGTATCCAGTATCATCCTTGACGTTTGTTTACGATCTTAATCAGACCATGTTCGACAGTGATCTATACAACATAGTGATATGTCCGTA
Source organism: Cyrtodaria siliqua (assembly GCA_037043455.1). Taxonomy (NCBI): domain Eukaryota; kingdom Metazoa; phylum Mollusca; class Bivalvia; order Adapedonta; family Hiatellidae; genus Cyrtodaria; species Cyrtodaria siliqua. The sequence continues at coordinate 161,216 of JAWPHD010003527.1, read as the reverse complement.
AAGTTATGATTGGCTTCATGAAAGTGTTTAGCTACTGGTGTTCTTGCAACAGCATATATATATATATATATGTGGAAATTTTTTTGTACTAACCACTTACCAGCGGATTCGAACCTGCACCTAGGACACCAACTTCGACACAGCGCCTCGCACAACAGCCGGCGCCTTAGACCACTCCACCACCTAGCCAACCTAAAAATATTGGTTTCGGAGGATGGGTCATACTAAGGTCGTACTACTGAACGTGTCGGATATCTTCGTGCCTTTCCATCAAATAACGACAACCATAGCGTATAATGTATACGATAGAGGATTCATTTTACATGATTATAACCTCAGGTATATATACAACATTTTACCACAGAAAGACGCCAGATCATACTGATACACTGAATTGAGATATATTATATTATTTGTGAGAGAATTAAATTCAGAATAACAAACTTTCTGTAACGTGGGATCTATAAGATACAAGTACAAACATTAAATAATTATTATATGTGGAGAACATTTTGTACAAACCACTTACCACGGCGGATTCGAACCTGCACCTAGGACACCAACTTCGACACAGCGCCTCGCACAACAGCCGGCGCCTTAGACCACTCCACCGCCTAGCCAACCTAAAAATATTGGTTTCGGAGGATGGGTCATACTAAGGTCGTACTACTGAACGTGTCGGATATCTTCGTGCCTTTCCTCAAATAACGACAACCATTGCGTATAATGTATACGATAAAGGCCCCTTTACACAGGGCTGCGACCTTTGTGCCACCTTTGAGCGACCAAAAAATGGCCAGGACGCTCAATGGTCGCCTAAACCCAGAAAATCATGTTTCTATGTAACTGCTCCAGCGATCCTTGTGCCTCCCTTGAACCACCAAAAATGCAATTTTCGGGCATTTTCATGGCGATCTACGAACGACCTGTGCGCCCACTGAGCCACCTGCCTGCCTCCCCTGTGCTTCCCCTGTGCAACCTACGGCAACCAACGCGATTATAGGCTGCATAGGCGACCCCGAGCAATGTTTGGGCAACCATTGAGCCTCCTCTGTGCCTCCTCTGTGCCATCATCGGCGACCAACGGCAACTAACGGCGATCACTGGACGACCATTCAGCCAAAAGAAATTGCAGCAGAACGCATCTATTACCTGGCGACCATTGGGAGACAACTCTGCCTCCATTCTGCAACCACGGTAATGCTCGTGCCTCCCTTCTGCCTCCTTTGAGCCACCTTTGAGCAACCAACCTCCTCGGCGACCTTTGTGCGACTGTTTTGAACATGTTCAAAAATTCACGGCCACCATGGCGTCCATGGCAATGTCTGAACCTCCTGTGTACCACCTTAGAACGACCTAGGCAACCATTCTGCCTCCTTTGAGCCTCCAACGACGACCTGGCAAATTTTATGGTCGCACACGGGAGGCACCAAGGTCGCCATCCTGTGTAAAGGCCCCATAAAGGATTTACTTTACATTACATGATTATTACCTTAGGTATATATACAACATGTTACCATAGAAAGACGCCAGATCATACTGATAGACTGAATTTAGATATATTATATTATTTGTGAGAGAATTCAATTCAGAATAACGAACTTGCTGTAACGTGGGATCTATAAGATACAAGTAAAAACATTAAATATTATATGTGGAGAACATTTTGTACAAACCACTTACCAGCGGATTCGAACCCGCACATAGGACATCAACTTCGAAACAGCGCCTCGCACAATAGCCGGCGCCTTAGACCACTCGACCACCTAGAATATACAAACACTGATACCTCCACCTGTGTCTCGAAGTCGAAAAGTCGCAAACTCAGAGGCGAAATTCGAAGGCGAAAAGTCGCAAACCTGAATGCCAAATTCGAAGTCGAAAAGTCGCAAACCCAAAGGCGAAATTCGAATTTTATTTGATGGCATAGAAAACTTTGAAAGGTAAATTAATACACAGGTAAATGTATTTATCAGTTATCTGGCAATAGTTGTGCAGCTATATAATTTAGATTTACCTAATTTCCCCGTGCAGTCACGCAGTGGTAAAAGTAGTATCTACGTCATGCAATTAATACTTATTTTTACATACAGCTTAGTAGCAGTTTGAAATATATGTTTCTCTCCGGTACTATCAAGAAATGTTCATATGATGTTTAAGGTCACATACCACTATTGATATTGGTTGAAGCAAGTATAGGGTCTATTAGGGCATATAGTCAGATAGGTAGATTCTGATTGGATTAAATTATCCAAATCATAACAAATCCCCATAAAACATCCAAAAAATATATTTCCAACATAAAACATGTTCATTTAGGATATTTTGACTGAAATTTGCATTTTTATGGGTACAATTGTACTGAGAGTATATTTGCAAAATGTAAAATTTCTTCACTGCCATTCTGGTGGTGCGCACCTTCAGTGCAATATGAGAGGCTGAAAGCAATACAATACTCCCAATTTGCTGGTCATTTTTGAGTGTCTCTAAGATAGTTCAAAAGGCTATAATGGAGGCCTATGGGAATTGCAATAGTGGTATATGACCTAAAGCTAGATTCTGCATAGGGTAAAACTGAAAGTAGACATACTTTTTTTCTAACACAATGATTTGAAAGTGTGAGAAATGTTGAATTATTTTCATGATTTTTAAATACTTGAAAGTTTTATGATGTAAAATAGGTAATTTAAATTCTTTTATTAAGGATTGTGGACCCAAAATTAGCCATACCTGACACCTGGTATACACATTTGGCCTGTAATGCACATATTTGACAAAAGTAAAGGTATATCTAGTAAGTTTTATTCATTTCTGACGGCTTTGCATACATTTTTTGGCGAAAATGTCAGAAAGCGACAATCTAAATCTGTCCACAAAGATGTCGAAAAGCCGCTTATGTCTGTTTTGAAAAGAGGTTGAGGAAAACTCTGACTCTTAGTTCATCGCGTCTTACGATTATTGTCCATATGCAAATATTTTATGCGGTTTAATACATTTAACAAATTAGATTATTTAGTTGGAAAAAAATATTATCTTTTCTATGTTTTTTAAAAGTTTTTTTCTACCCCACCCCCTACATTTTAATGAATTCTCAACGAACTGTACTGTAAACAGTGCTTATTGGCTGCATGGTTACACGAAAATGACCTGTTAAGATGGTACAAACAATATCTAATAAAAAATACATTAAATACTACAGTTACAGGCAGTCTTGTGGTAATGAGCATATTGTAAAACATGGCATGGCCCTAAAAATGGAGTTGGGGAGGATAGTCTCAGAATTATTTTTTGTCATTTTCAAACTGAAAAGTTGCATTTTTTGATGGTTTCACATATGGACACTGCTGAATAATGTTAACTAATTCATTTGAAGGCAGATTTTGAATATATACAAAAATAGTGGCATTTTTATGGTAAAATCTGCTATTTTGACCTCTGAAAATCACAAATATCATTTTTCAGTAGATATTATTTTCGAGATTGCTTCAACTGGTTAAAAATCACTTGTTATTGATGAAATCAATTCAAAATCACTTTATTAGAAACAAAAGATTCGAACGGTTGTCGAGGTATGGCATTTTGAAAATTCTGGATTTACGCGTAAAAATCGCATGAATTTGACCTCAGCCAAAGCTCTTTTAAGGACTTATATTTTGCAGAAAATGACTTTTTTAAAAAATGAAAGACACCGTTTTCCTCCGAATCACTGTATCAAACAATTTAGGCAGAAAAAACAAACTTCAGTCAGGTTTGACTGTCTATTTAGGTCACATACAACTATTGATTTGGGGCTTCTGATTGGTTGAAAAAGTATAGGGTCTATTAGGGCATAAAAAAGAGTATGATAATGGACCTTTGGAAACGGCCGAGCACGACACATATGAAATATTGCAGTCTTGGTTTGATTGAGACTGTTCATGAGTGGTAGTGAAATATGCTAGCTACCGTTCACGCCCTCTAGCCCCGGGTTGAGCAGAACTCAATATTAATAAAATCAACAGCACACAATTTTAACCATCCCGCAGATGGCATGCATATGGCGGTGGACATGGAGTCACCCTTCTTAAATGTATTCCCCATGTCGTACGGCGTATGGTCCCAGTATCTAATAAAATGAAATGCCCCGAAGAGAGAAATAAACATAATGGAATTTAGTTGGGAGCAGCGGTTATGGAGCCTGCTTATAAAAAGCAGACAACATATCCTATGAGTGGTTAAAGGATACCCAGAGCCTTTTATCGGCCGGAGTAGTGGAACCACCGAATCAAAAATTAAGTAAGAAAACAAAAGAAATTGAAAATGTACCACCGATAACTAACTAAAAGTATCGGGCTCAGCGATCTCCAAAGATCGAATGAATAACAGTACTGATTGCAAGCGCGGGGAGACGTTTTACTGCCGCCACACTGCATTGGTTATTGTTTTTGTTTGTCTTTCCAAAAACAAAATATGAGAAAAAACTCAGTGAGCCTCGGAGTAGAGGCAAAGCATAGATTTCATAATATAAAATAATGTTTATTTTTGATACTATAACATTAAAGTTATCTGTGCAAAATAAGTCTGTATGTATTGACAATGTGGGTTGTACACTTGGTTTTGAAACAAATATTCTTTACATTTATTATTGTCTTTTTCTCCAGAGTGTTTAGAGACTCGCTGCAAGCTTATAGCTTCCATATATTCCCTATATAGCAATCATACTATATTTTCCACCAATATTGTTTTGGAAATACCTGGATTGCAGTGGAGCCTTTTTTTACACTCTGTTAAAATTGTACATTGTATAATATACTTCTATAATTGTAAAGAATATGAAAACCTTCCCATTTATTTTGTCTCTGATTACAATATATGCATTTATTCACTTGATTATATTTCCTATTACTTTATTTACAAACTAATAGATGCATATTACATATTTTTTATGTAAGGTTTGTTGAGGGATGGCCCACCCCGACCCTCACAAACCTATTACGGGGTGAATAAATGGATCACCAATAAAAACAAATGTAGAAAAAAGCTACTAGAGGCCACACTCCAGAGATGGCAAATATGGCATCAGAAGTTATTTCTTCGCACAAAGAACTGCAAAGAACAATGAGAAAGACTTGAGAAGAGCCACGGAATCTATCATTGGTTTCCCATTTCGAGTTGATATCAATGACTATGAGATATACCTCCGATCGTCAGGTATTCCAGCATAGAGAGATGTTGCTGATGATCTATTACAGCATCAGGCTGAGAAGACCATGACATATTTGTCAATGACTTGTTAATTGAAACGCTATATTCGGTCAATTGGTCCATCCCTTGCAACAGCTTATGGCAATTTAGTTAGAACTCACAAAGTCAAATTGCTCTACTGCTTAGAAGTATCAGATGAGCCAGCTACACAGCAACGTGAATATACTGTGTATGTGTGTGTGTGAAGGTAATGGAACACCTCACAGTCAGCCTTCAGTTCCTGGTACGTTTGACGACGTTTGGCAGAGCTTGTGTTTGACATACTTACCAAAGCACATTGAGTCGATTTTGTGGCAGACCCTTGCGTCCCTAGATCTATCAAGTAACTTGAGTGCAAGAGGCGAGGTGAAACCCCAACTTTCCTGTTGTCAGGGCCGAAAATGAAGACCTATTGCGATTTGAAGAGTTACATGCGTAATCACGACAATACGACACAATTCTTTAATCTCATTTGGGGGCCGGTGGAAAACAGACAGATATGCACCAAACCTCCAAGGCCATGAAACCTACTTTGTCTGGGGAAAAATGTCCCCGGCTCACCATTGCAGATGACATATCTGTCATTGCTGTTGATCAGGAAGATCTGTTTTCATCATAGGACTAAACATATCCCTATCAATCCTCATCAAAAGTAACCGTGGTGTGTTCTCCTGACACAGACGTACTGATCCTGCTTTCAAAGAAATTGTTTCAGTAATACAACCGTATGTCATGTTTGGCACTGGGATGATTAAAAAAGAAGAGGTTAATGGGTCTGATATTTGCTCTTTACTACTCACACTACATTGCTTTACAAGCTGTGTTACAACCAGTGGCTTTGTAGGGAGAGGCAAGGTTGTCCCATTTAAGACGATTAAAAGGCACAGAGAATTTGTGTAAAGTTGGATTGCTCGAACAGCAGCATGAATGCTCGGATGATTTAAAAAAAAAAAGTACGGAGATTACGGAGAGGATAGTGTGCCGCCTATATACACGGATGTCAAATACGTTTTCGCGAACATTTAAAGGACACAACTATAGCGTTTTGCCTCCGTGTCAATGTTCTATAATCGTGCATTTGAACATGCACACGTTCAAATGTTTTTGTGGCACCATACTGACCAACATTAACCAGACCTACCAGACGCAGAAAGACATGAGAGAAGATAAAGTTATTGAATTTGACTGGACTATTGGATTGCATCCCAATAGTTGGTTGACATCATGTTCAAAGAGCCTGACACTGAAGAAGGGAAGCAATAATCGGCGGGAAGATATGGAAGCCAACAAACTGATTGATATTGAGTTTGAAGAAAGTGATGACAAAGTATAGAGGTATTATGAGATCAAATGATGTAATATATTTCCATGAAAATGCATGCTATCTTATAGAGCTATATATTTATATTTGTTAGTAACGTAAGTAAAGTTCAATTCATTTTGTGAATATGTCGAAATTGCTTAATGTGTTAGATTTGATTAGTATATGAATATATTAGCAGTTAAAATTGTGCATACAATTTGCTATTTTCTTTGAATTTGGTAACGTAAAAATTACGGAAGATTCGTGTAAATTATATACAAACTTCATTTCATTCAATGTTTGCTAACCCATATTAACATTGACATAATGTCATGTTTGTTCAAACTTTGTTGTTATCATCGATGATGTGTATCAACATCTGTATAAGCTAATTAGCTGAATTTTCTAGATTTCTGGTAACACACGTAAGATATTATTAACTATTTTAAAAATCACACAATGTAACGGACAATACAAGAACCAAACATTGCTCATATCATGGATACGTATGTCTATTATAACTAAGATGTTTGAAATAAGATTTTTCGAATATAAAATATTTATGTTCTTAATTTCCTCAACCAAACACCTTCATTCAACAAGGTAACGTAAATTACGGTAACGTAGACTTAATAACGCAGGTATCAAAGGTATAAACATTACGTGAAACGAACTTTTTTAGTTCAAAAAGCATAAATAATGTTTAAAATGAGTTGTTACAATCAATTATGTTTAAAGGAATGCTGCAATAAAACTTTAATAGTTTAATAGTTTATTGGATGATTTGTTCTATTATTTCTTTTAACATGCAGAAAATAAAAAATAACTTAAAAACACACAATGTAACAGACTTTACAAGAACCAAACATTACTAACATCATGGGAAAGTATGACTGTGATATCTTGGAATAATATTCAGATGTAACATCATTAATGTTCTTAATGTCTTACGTTAAAAAACTTAATAATAAAACAAGGTAACGTAAATTACGGTATCGTAGAGATAGAAACGCAGGTATTCAAGGTATAAAAAGTAGGTGAAACGAAAGTTTGTATTATAAAAGGCATGAATAATGAAGACGATTTAAAATACAAACCCTTTCTTCCATACATTTTTAGTCTTCAAAATGCAGTAAAATTAATTATTATTTTATAGATAACGTATTCTACACCATGTAACACGATAAAGCCCCAACGCTCAGATGACACACATGTTCCAAAATGCTCTACACATAAAAATAGGGCGTACAAAATTCCACCTGGGTGTAGGTTGGGGAGGGTTTCTCCTACTAGCTTACAGCCTATATGACACTATGGTTCAGTTAACATACCATTTTCTAAACGTGGTTAATATGTTTATCACAAAACATGTTTGCTTTGCTCCCTGGCCTACTGAAGCGGACTATTAGTTTACCCCTCGTTTGTCTATCAACAACAATATATGGAGAAAGCGATGTTGTGAAATACATGTTTAGCTAATCTTACAAAGCTGGTAACTGGATTGGGTCCGATATAGAGATGATGCGCATGTTGCCGATTTTTTTTTTGTATTGTCTGTACGTCAGTCTGCCTTCGTGTCCAACCTCAAAACACAGATCCAGCAATTCCGTGACAAATGTTTAATATATTTTGTTCAACATTTGGTAGGTGGATTGGCACCATTATGTAGACGTTAAGATGTATCATGGCAACGATAGTTACCAAAGTGGAAAATGGTAAAACTGCAAGTTTACGTTATTTGACACGTCCGTTACAGGCATTACAGGCGTACAACCAACACTACAGGAGTGCTATAAAATAAGAACAAACTCAAAGTGGACGTATTCGTCGTTTTGAGAGAAGCCTACTTACGTTTTATTATAATTACTGTTTAAATACACATCATCAAACACTCAATAACATCTAACTATGATAACTTACAAGAAGAAAAATATAATTGACCTGTCAGTCTGGTACTTAACCACCCCCCCCCCCCCCCCTCCCCCACCCCCACCCCAATAAAAATGCCAAATTAACTAATTATTGAATGTGTTCGAGGTTTAATGCAGCGACTACTGCGCTTTGAAAAGAGGGTTCTCCCCCTATATGTTTCGGGTCGCTTTGGTTTTGTTCATGTTTTTTTTTGCGCAGAAGATACTAACATATGTCAGAATTTAGTCTTTAGCGTTGTGATGACGCGTATGAAGACATTCGCACAACCTATTCTGGTAAAATTAAGTTTAGTTGATGCAACATCAACGATATATAGCAATCTGTTTAAGACGTTTTGTTACTGACTCTATTTTAGACGTCGGGACATTGTATATGTACTGTATAGTTATATGACCATCCGCTTTTTCCTGGATAGAACCAGTACTGTTTACCTCCGGCCATCCGAAAGATTCGACACTATCTCACTTGACAAGTTGAGCTCCCAATGGCATTCGAACCCGCAGCTGCGAGGCGAGAACGCGCGTCTTTACTATCCAAGCCACAGAGGTCACAAAGGCCCTCTTGCCAAGTTGTGAGCCAGATTAAGTTGCAGGTTAAAGTTTTACAAAAGAGGCATACCTCTGCCTAAATGAAAGAGTTATTGGACATGTGTAACGACATTCCTTGTGGGTAAGTTGAAGGTGTGTGTGAAGTATCATGAATATAGGTTAAATACTTTTGAAGTTATGACCTTTAATAATATTGGTTAGGTTTCAGGTTAAGGTTTTATGGATAGTGGCATAACTCTACCAAAATGAAAATCAGATGTATTGGTCATGGGTAACAACATTCCTTGCTTTATTTGGAATATGTGTTAAGTTTCATGAGCATAGGTCAAATATATTTTAAGTTATGACCAGTTTTGAGCTTGGTTAGGTTGCCGGTTAAAGCTTTATATGAAAGGCATTATTGGACATGTGTATCGACATTTCTTGAGGTAAGATGAGGTAAGTACGGAGTGTCGATGTCCACATTCTGTGAACGGTCGCTTTGGGCCATTGGCTAGCGCTAGACATTCTCGATTTTGAAAACAGGTTCGATTGAATACAACCTTTCTTCAGTTGAATAAGGCCTCTTTTTAAATGAATTAGACATATGTTCAATTGAATAAGACCGTTGCTTAACTAGATGAAGAGAGGTTCATTTAATTGAGTTTCACTTAATTGGCTTCCATGCGTATTTTTGTTTTCGAGTCCCGAACTTGCGATTCCCAGACAGGTCAATTATGTTTTTCTTCAGCTAAGTTATGGTATTTAGATGTTATCAATTGTTTGTTAAGGTGTACTTAAACAATAATTATAATAATATGATAATAAAACATAAATAGACAAAACGCCGAATATGTCCACTTGGAGTTTGTTCTTATTTCATAATACGCCTGCAGTGTAGGTTGCACGCCTGTACTGCCGTGCATTTTTGGCGATACATCTTTTTCTATTTACCATATGTGTGTCTATGTACGTCAGATATCCTTAACTATGGCTGATACAAGATCAATGTAAAGGTATAACTATTAAAATATTAGCATCTATAGGGTGTATGCGATTTTCCCCCACATAAATTGCATACTCCAGAACATTTCTCAAACGTGCGTAAATGGTCGACGCCCAAATTCTCAGAATAGTCGCTTTGGTCAAATGGCTAGCACATGACATTCTTCGATTTTTGAAAACAGGTTTAAATACAAAAATAATCGTGCTGCACAATGTTGAACACCCACCTCAATTCCGGCAATTTTGATCGCTCACCTGCATTACCGGAAATCCTCCGCCTTAAACTCTCGGTATTGCAAAAGCAATGCTGGTGGTGCGATTCCCGGGCGTGTATGATATGCATTTAGTGGATTTATTTGGTTTAAGGTTAGCTCTACGGCAATAGAAACATATAGCTTTAAAATTGGAAAAAAATGATGACCTAATTGTAATAAGTGATAATTTGAACACTTCTTGTATAATAATTTATTTTTCAATTGAATATTATCTATCAGTATCTATTTATCTTTAGATAACAATTTACGTTTGAGTACAAGTTATAATATACTGAACATAAATGTTTAGCACGACTTTTCAGGTACATAAACATATGAACATTGATATAATTGTTCTAAGATATAAGAAATGCTAGGTAAGGATGTGATTTGCGGAATGTTTTGTTATTTTATTATTTTCCATGCAAAGTATCAAAATTACCTTCCATAGATAAAAAAACGTATTTCATTATACAAACGTATTGCTTTGAAATAAGTTAATGTCTGGGATTGACAAGAATTGCACATTATGTCATTGTTTAAAAACCGCTGAAATATGTTCACAAACAAGTATTATTCTAAAACAAAAACATTCCAAGTTTCGTAATTTTGAAATTACCTCCCTTTTCACTGAAATAAGAACGATTTTTGATAAACTATACGAGTATGTCCTCATCATATTTGTTTTATTTTTATCGCCAACTTTGTTTACAAATGTAGCATTATTATTGGTCATATTTATGTCATTTTATCATTGACCCCGAACACACAGAGCTTTGTATCTCGTCTATGGAAATAACATGCATTTTACGAGCTAGACTTATTTTGCTCAGTATATATACATGACCCCAGTATTATTCAGGCTAGCGACTCTGCTGATCAAAAACGTAGACCAGATAGTGATAAATATTGGAGGGCAAGCATGATGGATTTTTACTTACGAAGGTAAGATATAAAAATTAAATTAATGATTACAAATGTATTCTTTAATAATACATTACATAGTTAATTACACTCGTTTAGCTTCGCCTAAGAATATAATATTACTATTAACAATATTGTATCAACAAATAATTTGACACATTTATAATTCGGGATAATCTTGTGGAGCAGGGCAATGCATCAAGGTTAGATCCTTTAGTCTGATAATTAAACAGGAGGTACAAATGGGCGTAAACGCAAACCATTTATCTGATAGTAATGGAACCATTTGTTCGAATTACAAATATTTATAGAATAATTTAACCCCAGGGTATGACGATTGAATGAATGATATGGTGTTAAACGTCCCATAAGTCATATTAGGATAGAAATCTCACGGGAGATGAGATGGAGATTGTCAACGCCTGGTCTTGAACCAGTGTGGAGCAGTGTTCTGAAGTTCTAACATAGGACATAGGCTGTTAAGGACATGTTATATATTATCTTAAACACCTTTAGACCTCAAGAATAGGGTCATGTTTACCCTGATGACTTCAATTTAAAGACTCGATAGTCAATAATATAAATTAAGGTCGAGGTAAAAGCCGTACCGTACCGTACTATAACCGAAACAATCGGAAATGGTAGCAGCCTAATAAATATATGAAAATATGACCCGAACCCTGGACAAATTAGTACACAATTGAAACTTTTTTTTTTCTAAATGGAAAACTACACAGAATGAGGAAATAAGATATCAGTCCACCTCAACGCCTTTTCTTGTTTTTTGATGCTCCAAGTCCAAGTTTGTATTTAGTACTGATAACCGGCTTAACAATCAAGTTTATAGCAATTCTTTCTCCAGGTGATTTAGATTTACTAGTTTTTAAACCGGTTAGCATGTTTTATCACACATTGAATTATTACCAGTATTTTCGCCATAACAATAATCATGCTCTTTACAAATAGCATGTAATTCATTTGATGGTTCTCCACTATCAAGCTGATTACCTGGACCGCAATATTGATAACAAGGAATTGTTGACCCCTTTTTAGGTTATAAAGGGAGTAGAGCTGTATGGATATCAATGTTTCCACCTTGCGTGCTTTTAACAAATTGCCTTTTGGTAAGGCCGCAAGATGCACAAGTTACTTTTAACATTGATCTACCATTGTTTTCTACTATGTACTGAGGAATAACATTATCAGTAATCATCTTTTCTTTAACGTAGTAAAAGAGTATGAGAGTGGACCTTTTGAAACGGCCGAACACGATAAATACGAAATATTGCAGTCTCGGTTATATATATGTATTTTGGGGGTTCTGGCTCAAAATTGCTTTTTACATACTTCGGGATATGAAATGGGTACTTACTCAAGTTTGATTTTTTAAAATTTGAAAACAATTATGTACAAGAAATAAAATATGAAATGGTACCTACTTTCTCAAGTTTGATTTTTTAAAATCTGAAAACAAATATGTACAAGAAATAAAATATGAAATGGTAGATACTTGTTTTTAGATTTTTTAAAATCAAACTTGAGTAAGTATCTACCACAAAATACATAGATAATAAATCACATGATTTACTTGAGTTCAAAACTTTTTTAAAATAGGGGTAGTGAAGATTGCAAGTTTAATTTTTTTTTATAGTTATCAAAATTACACCCAAATCAACAATTTTCCGATCTTGAATACAAAGGTGGCGGATCATACTCAAACACGCTACTAAAACAATAAATCACGCACTTTTTAGACTTTTTTGTAATGTTGCCATTGCTTCCTTTCTTCCCTGCTCTACTAGTTCCTTTTTTAGAACTTCACTTATTTCAGCCTTTTTTTGTTTGGTGTCCTGTTTTAAACTATAATATTTATCTAACTCATCCAAAATCAACTTAAACTCTCGCTCAGATAGCTGTGCATCACTCAACGCTTTTGATATTAACTGCTTTATACTATTTAACTTAGACTCCGCCAAAGTTTTTATTTCATGATGTTTTTGAGCTTTTGCATTAAGCTTGCGTCTGATAAAATTAATACAAACACCTGTAGCTCCACATACTATTGCTGCTATTTCTAAAGGTAACAAAACTGGAACAAAAAATCCAATCCCAGCCATAATAACACCTGCAGATATTAAGGTAGTGTCAATTCCATCTGTAATATTAATACCACGTTTATATTTTTTATAAAGTGACTGAGGTATATCTCGTTCTGTAATTAACTTGTTTTCAATCTCTGAAATCTTTTGTAATCTATAATTTTGTCCGTCTTCCACTGGCAACTCAGGATATAAACTTGGTGCTGTCGGTTGCTTCGGCATTTTTTTTATTTATTAATAAAAAATTAAATTAATTCAATTAATAATGATGCCACCGTATTTACAGCGGTAGCGTTGGCAATCTTGCATACAAAGTTAACAACAGAACCAGCACCAATCTCTAAAGGACTATAAAAGTTATCATGATTGCGTGGGATGATGTGAAGCGTTATGCCATAATTTGGTTGTTCATCACCATTGACAGAAACTATTACAGATACGTCACCAACTAATCGTTCACATGCTAAACCTATTCCCATAATTCGTCCACGGCGTGTCATTACATGCCCCACATTTGATTCTGCCCCACCGTTACCAAATGAGAGTATTCTATTCAACACAAGTGGGCCCTTAGCCTCCGCAAATATTGTTATAATTCCATATTTAAGATTATCAACTCTATCTCTCAAATGATTAAACTGGTTAACAAAAGGCACAACTCGCCTACGTAAATCTTCAACATTATTTATCAAAGCCTCTAAGTCTTCTGTTTTTTTAGGTCTTGTTGGTCCAAATATACTCATTGTTTTTTTTATAAAAATATATTTTTTAAATAATTTCTAAAACACAACTCATAGGCAAACCGTGATTATCTATTTTGTTGCCATACTCATTTCTGACTTCTATTTTTAATTCAGAAATTGCACCATTCGTAAGACAGTGATATTGAGGATAACAACGTGTATATACTGCTTATTTACTACAGGAATAACCCCTATAATAGTGCTTGGCGCACCATTGAAATAATTATTACTCGTATTAACTTGTTTAAGATGAACATAGAGCTGTTTATAAGGAGCTAAATCAATTAATTGTTTACCAATATGAGTACCTTTTGACCATTCCCTGTTTTTGAATCCCAGCATTTCTGAAAGACCGCGTGATAATCGTACCTCTGCTGGTGTCTCCAAAGAGGCTATACCACTCTGCGCATCAGCGGTTAGGGTAATATTTAACCCTTCAAATATAAATGCCAACTGATGAAAGTTATAGAGTCCGGCTGGTATATGATATGTGTGGTCTGGATTTTTCCTTTTTATGACTTCATGATTAATATTATACCAACCGACAGTGTATGTAAAACTTTTTAATCCAACGCGCTTAGTTCCATCTCTATTATCGATATACTGTTGTAAATTAATAGAGTTGTCTGTGTTTGAAATTGTGTGAAACATTTTTTTTAAATATATATAAAAACACAAATAAAAATGATTTCTAAAGAATTTAAATATAACCCGGATGCTCAATATTCAAATACTTTTAGCAAGAAAGTGATAGATATAATAATTCAAAACATAGTCATTACATCAGACGGTAAAGGCTTTAAAGCATCATTTCCCAATGTCTTTGAAAAATACAAACTCCCATACGTCAAATCAGATGCTATAGTCCAACGCTGGGGAACAGATTGGATGTCATTTTGGCAGAATCAGTTGAATTTTGCTATTTGGTGTGAGACTACTGGATGTGGCATTGATTTCAACAACCATCTAAAAGCTGATGCACTGGTTGGTTCGTTATTTCGATTTCATGTCTATTACCAAGTCAGAAGAATATTATTTGAGATGAGTGTAGCAATGCCGCAAGACTCAAATTGGAATGCGTTTAATAACACATATAACCGAAACGCATACGAGAGAATATGCAAGGAGTTTAACGTTGACTTAAATTCGTACTGGAGACAGAAACAAAGCTATAATGATGGTCTAGGAACAATTTATAATTACTGGACACATATTGGTTATCATCCTTTGCTAATACTGTATACAACAACAAAACGATGAGTTTTACAGTCTATGAGAGTGATAAAACATATCACATTGATAACATTGCACAAGGATCTGAAGCAGACAATAGCTGGTCTACTTTTATACTAGATTGTTCATCTGGATTTACAAGAGCTGGAGTAGAACGCATCAATGATAGCATAAGAACATACTGCTTGGCAATTCTTGGCTCACAATCACAAACAAGAACAGATATACTTGGAACTGGAACGGCATTTGATGCTCAAAAACAATTTCTAGCAAATGTAGAGGACGCAATAAATAGCCCCATCGACTTGCCCAGTCAAATTTAAAGATATGAAAACACCTTAAAATATGCAAGAAGTAAAGTAAATTTTGTCTATGGAAGTGGATTGTACATGTCTCCGAGTGACATGGAATTAAGAATCGGAATAATACAAGACTACAATAATGAAATTGTAATAGCAACCGATGCACAAGCATTAGGATTGAATAATGATGTAAATGTAAAACCAGTGCCACCAAAAATTATTCAACCTTTTCAAGGCACCACAACAAAGAAATTTTTACCGGAACATTCTGACTTTGATAAATCAATACATAAAACTGTGGAGCATAACCCACCAGAAATACAAAAAATAGCGATTGAACACGAAGATAACAAAACAACCATAATTGTTCGTACTATGGTAATAGGTATTGCTGCATTACTTATCTACGAGATTTACTAAACCACTCTTTAGCTGCCACATACAACAACCCGGAAACAAACACAAGCAAAGCCCATAGATTGTTACCAAGCCAATTAATAACATTACCTGTTGCAGATAAAAGCCATGATACTATTGCACCAATAACTCCTGGAAGTGCTGCAGCAGCTTTACCAACTAGGTTGGCAAGAAGTTTACCAAGATTAAATAGTTGTTTTTTTATCCAATCTTTTACACTTGATGGATCAGGTTTTGGAGTTGGCTTTGGAGTTTGAGCAGCACTTGATGTAGGAATAATGGCCTCAACTAATACCCCAATAATCATACCAAAGGCAGTCAAAATACTAACAATAGTATTACCTTGCTCTCTGAATAATGTTTTTATTCTCTCACCCAATGTTGTGTCTTCTTTTAACACCTTATTTATAGTTTCTTTTATCCTGTTTATTTGACTGCGTAATGCTTCTTTGTTTTCACTCGCCGCTTCAAGTCGTGCACTTTTTTTATCTTCTAAGTTTTTTATTCTGTCACGTATGCGCTCTTGTTGAAACTTATCCTCCTGCCCGGGGGTGCTAACCTGTTCTAATTTTTGTTTTTATTTTGTTTTATCTTTATCAAGCTCAGTGAGCTTTGAGAGATTATTAGTAAGTTCTCCACGGAAGCTTTGCAATCTCTTATATAAACCTCGTATTTCTCGCAATGTTAGATTTTCCGGTTGAACAGCAGTTTTAGGATGTGTTTCATCTATTATATTACTCAAATCACTCTCAATTATATTTACAGCATCTACTGTATTTTGTACATCTTCAGTTGTTGAAAAAGTTCGCATTGGTATATTTTCTGCAGCGATGGTATCTCTTGTTCTTGCCAAGGCTGCTAATTCTGCCCTGCCCTGAGCCTTTCTTTCACGTGGAACTTAATAATCATCCATTTTTAAATTATTTTTTACAAAGTCAATGCCATGTTTTCTAAGTAGAGTGTCCAGCACATAAAATGTGATTGATTCGTTTGGATTATTTCCCTTATAATAGGTAAGTGGAACATCATCCGTCCCCATCCGAACTGCATATAACATTGTTCTACCGATTTCGTCCTCATCCACTCTAAAATCATCTTTATAATCAATTCCGGTGATCTCAGCATTAACTTCAGTAAAAAATTGATCTACTAACATTTTTTTTGTGTTAGTTGTTCTTTTGTTTTATCTTCTCCTTGAAGCTGATCAATATGGTTATTTTCATTTACAATTTGTCTCTGAAATTCTGAGCCAGGTTGTGTAAATTCTGGTTCGTCATCAAGTAATTCACTTATAAAGACAACGACTTCTTCATCTGGATCGAACGTAGGATTTTCAAATCCACCCTCAGCCATTGTTTATTTTATTTAATTTTAAAAAATATATTTAAAAAATAAAAACAATGTCGGCTTACGGAAACAAACTCAACCCTCATAGAAAACTAAGAGAGCCTCATGGTGCCAAGGGCATCCGCACAAGTGTAGTAATAACTAATAATCCATCAACAATAGACCAAAACCAGCAACTGCTTGTGAGATTTCCCAATCTAAGTACTAATGATGTAATAGTTCCTCGTACTGCTCGTCTTGCCTATGAAACAGAACTTACAAGCAGAACAGACGCCAACGCTACTCTATTCCAGAATCTGGGTAGAACAATTGTAAAAAAAATGACAATAAGAATAAGTGGCAACGAAGTCATGTCAATAGATGACATTGATATATATCATTATGTAGATTTATGGAAAAGCCCCATCGAACGAGTAAACATAGCTTACCAAGGTGTTGGTAAAGCAAACATGTTAAAAGATAGAATTGGTGCGGGAGATGCTTCCTCAGACACCGAAATTGAAGCTATAGCAGCAGCTTATGGTAATAGATTTTGTATTCCATTGGACTTTGAAATGTTAGAAAGTCATATGCCATTTTATCAAGCGGGGCTTGGTGACAGGTCAGAATATGAATTAAAGTTTAACGATTATAACAAATTTATCAAAAGCACTGATGCTGATGCATCTTATGTAATAAAATATATCTGCTTGGAATTTGATATGGTTAGTGATGTTGAATTAGCCAGACAAATAAGACAGCAAATCAATGGTAAGATAGTATTTATGTATGATCGTATCTTGCGACATAGAAAAATAATAATAAAAAAATCTGATACCCTTTGGAATATCAACATTAATGTACCAGCACAGAGCATGAAAGGTATTTTAATGCTGTTTGAAGACCCAGAAAGAACAAGCACAGAAACCAATTACAACCCAAAGATTGAAAAGGTTGAAATGACAATAGAGGGAGTACCAAATCAGTTGTATAGTCAGGGCATGAAGGCATATCAACATTGGGATGAAATCAACAAATATTTTGCCTTGACATCAAAAAGAAACAAAGAGACAGAAATAGTAGCGAGGGACTTAAACTTTACCAATGTTTCTCTTGAGACCTATCTAACAAAATCATATACTTTGTGGCTTGACCTTAGAACATGGGATGACAATTTATTATACGGCAGTGGAAGAAAAATAGAAAACGGCAGTGAAGGCATAACGATACTAATAAATAAAAAAGCAGATGCCAATCAACCTTTAAATATTTATCTATATATAATACAAGATGCGCAAATCAATTTCGAAGATGGAAGATTCAAAGAATCACGATACTAAATATCCTAAATATTCCCACAGTGCCATTATCTGCGGCCAGACAGGCTGCGGCAAAACAGAGTTTGTTCTTGACATACTTGAACAACGTATGTTGGAGTTTTTGAACATATAATTATATTGTGTCCAACCATAGAGTGGAACGAGGCTTATAAAAAATAGATCCTGGATAGGAGATGTAAGACACCCAAAAGATAAAAAAAAAAAAATTGTCAATCCCGTTAGCAACGGCAAAGAAATGCTACAAGAACTGTTGCGTTTATTTTTCAAACAATATGCTGGTAAGCCCACATTATACAGCATTGATGATTGCTCCGCCACAAAAGAATTAACAAAGAAAAAAGATATGTTATCAGAGTTGGCATTTTCTGGTCGGCACGCCAAACAATCAGTATGGGTCATTTCACAGAGATATAATTCTGTATTAAAAGATTTAAGAGAGCAAGCAAAATGGTTGTGTATGTCTTACACCAAGGACAGAGATAGTTATGAAAATTGTTTGAGAGAAAATGATATTATTCCGACGCTGGAGGAGAGAACCAGAATAAGAAAAGCTTTAGCCAAGACTAAATATTCCAAGTTAATTTTGAGGACTGACCAACCAACTGGTTATTGGGTTGAATAATTGTTAACAGCAATGCTTTTTTTTCTAACAGCATTGCTTTGTTGCTAATAGTAATACTAACAGCAAAGTAGCAATACTGACATGAAAATATAATGGAAATATCAGGAAATATAGTAATGCTTATAGCATTGCTCATAGTAAAGTAACATTGCTCATAATAAAGTAGCAATGTTAATAGCAATGCTTGCAGCAAATTAACAATGCTAATAAAAAAAATAACAATATTAATAACAATGCTATTAACAATACTAACAATTACTAGCTGCATGAATATCGCAGCTGGTTGTTTTGTGTTTTATGTTTATTTCAAGATAAAAAATAAAATTATTAATATAAAAATGAATGCGGAAGAACTATTACAAGATATATCGGAAGGTTTCACGGAACGTTTCACAGATGAATCAAAGCAACAAGAAACAAAAAAACAAAGATTATCAGCCATAGTGGCTGGCGGCGGTAGTCGTCAATATTTGGGTAAAGACATACAACTCACAAATATAGATAGCATGCCCCCGGATGAATTAACAAACTTTACTGCAGATATGAAGCAAGGCTTGGGGCAAGCATGTCTAAGACTTTAGGCAATTCTTTTATTAACTTGTATGTGATGGGAGTATCAAAATATTTTAATGTAACCAATCCACCAAAGCTGATAGAAGATTTGGAGGAAGACCCATTTATTAATCATGCTTTGACAAGTGCTTGTTGTGAGTTGTATTACAGGTATGGAATGTGCTTAGCACCATTTACAGCAATACTGACAACTGTTAGACATATTGATTTTAATAAAAATAAAAATATAGATAATATAAATGATGGAGAACCAAGAGAGTGAAGTTATACCTGTGCAAAATATAAAAAATCCAAAAAGAATAGAAGCTGGGAAAAAAGGAGCAGCGGCAAGAAAGGCAAAGCGTTTGGTAGAGCAAGATGCAAATCAAGATGCTGCAAATCAAGATGCTGCAAAGCAAGATGAAAATAAAATAACAAAAATAACAATAGATGAAGAGGAACCAGAAATCAATATAAACGCATACAAACATTATATTCCACCGTGTCTGGTGTTATTAGTAGGCATTGTTGGGTTGGGTTTGTATATTTATAACAAGAAATCTGCTACGCAACCTGTGCAACCTGTGGCTGTTCGTGTTACACCAAAAGACCCGTTTGATGGTTTTGATAATTTATTTAAAAAAATAATATTAAAAAAATGGCAGCAAGTATTGACGGAAAACAAATTGTAAATATGATGTATCACGCTGGAGTGGAAACACTTCTAACTGTTGGATATTCTGAGATTGGCAGAAAACTACTAAAGAAACCAGCACCTAAAGTGGATTTTAATATGACAGATATTGGGATGCTGTCTTTGGATATAATGTTAGCAATGGCTACAAAGTATATGCTGATTAAGCAAGGTATTATTCCTGCGGATATTATGAAATAATTTAAAAAATATATATATATAAAAAAATGGCAAGTGCAGTAGCAATGATGATAGGTGGCGCATTAGCAAATGCATTGGCATTTAGCGGTTCAAATTATTTCTTTTCAAAAATGGGAAGTCATTCAGACGAGGAAAGACAAAGGCATGACAAAATAGTGGAACAATTAAACGCAGAACAAGCGGCGTGGAATAAAAAAAGAACAGAGAGATTAGATTTTATTAATAAGCAACTGCAAAAAGAGCATCATGCAGAGCAGACTTTTGATTTTGTAGACAAAGCTATGAAACAGTATTATTACATAACTGGCAAACATTTGCTTTTGGAGCCGGAGCCCAAGTTGAGTGATTTTTATACACCATCTCCGGATCAACAGAATAGAGAAATTACGTTTATTGTGGTGGGCATGGTTGTAACTGGATTTGTGGCGTACAAATTGATTTCATAAAAAAAAATAGTTTAAAACTATAATTACTCTGAAATAACCTTTGGAAAGACTAAGTCATATGCATGATACCTATTTTTTGTTGTTGTTTTTACATGGTTTCAATCCAAGTGGTCGCATATAATATGGTGGTGGTTTAGCACTCTTCTCTAATTTATTTTTGAGATGATCAGGCGCCCATACTTCACCGTTATCTAATAATGTTAATACCATGGATGGACCATATTCAGTATCCTACTATTTTTGTATCTGTCATAGTGTATATTTTATTTAGTTCCAAGTCTGTCCATTTCTTTGATGTATAAAGATTTTGCTCTTCGAGCAGTTCATCGAATTGTGCAGTTGTGATATCCATTTTTTTCTTTTATAGTTATATAAATTTTAATCTTTAGTAGAAAAAAAATGGAAAAGATTTATTACAGCACAAAAGGATTTTGGAGAAGTTACTCAGCAGTTAAAAAGTTAGCAAAAGAGGCTGGTGTCAGTAAGAAACAGGCCTTAGAATTTTTAAAAAAACAAGCTGTGTGGCAGATTTACTTACCTGCGCCAAAGAAATAATTAGACCCAGGTTTGATGTTTCTGCTAAGAATGGAGTGCATCAAGCTGATTTTTAATTTCTGCCGCATGATACTTTTGGCTTTGGTCGTGGCCGCAAGACTTATAAATATGCATTGACTGTGGTTGATATTGCAAGTAGATACAAAGAAGCAGAGCCGCTGACTTCCAAGGATAGCACAGAAGTTGAAAAGCATTTGAAAAAATATACAGTCGGCATCTGAAATATCCAAAATTATTACAAGTGGATCCAGGCAGAGAATTTATGGGTGCAGTATCACAGTTGATGGCGAAACACAAAGTAAATATCAGACGGGGCAGAACAGAAATACACAGAGACCAAGCTTTAGTGGAAAGATTTAACAGAACATTAGCTGAAAGATTGTTTGGCTATCAGTATGCTAAGGGAATAGATTCGCATAAACGCAACAGAGAGTGGGTAAAAAGATTACCAGAAGTTGTTAAAGCCATAAATGCGGGCACAAAAAAGCCCCCTCCTGTTGAAACAAAAATATTAAAAGGTGATCCTATTTGTATGAATGCAAGTGTAAGATATTTATATCAACCCGGGGAACAAGAAGGTGGAAAACGCAGAGCAACTGATCCAATGTGGAGTGTAAATATTTACAAGATTAAAAGTTATATGGTGACGCAAGGTATAAGAGTTTATTATTTGAAATTACCAGCGCCGCAGAGAGGATTTGTCAAAGAAGAATTACTTATTGTTCCTGCTGATACCCAAATTCATAAGTTTTTATAGAAACCATATGCATCAGTTGTAATTCCATCTTCTCGAATGTATTTTTTTGAGTAAAATGGTGACAGTGTTACTTTGTTTACTGTTATGCCGTATATTTGATGCTTCATCGTGCGTATCATATTCATATCATGGGTGTATTTTTTCTTGTTAAACAATGCATCCTTGTAGTTCTCAAAGTTTATATTTTTTTCGATTACGTATTTTTTTGTTCCTTTTGCTTTTTTGAGAAGTTGTTCATCCGCTCTCATAATAGAATATAGTTTGGGTCTTAATCCAACATACCCAGCTATAGCAACACCAGCACATTCGTCTTTCATTTTGCCTAATACTTTTTTGTTTGTATCATCGTGCATTGGATGGGTTTGCGGATAATCACTCAAGTCATATTCATCTTTCTTTTCAGCCATGTCTTTGTATGCATCATCTGTTTTGATTTTTACCAGCAAGCTGTCAGTGTCTGTGTATAATAAACTACATTTATCCCCATATCTTTTCTTTAGAGTATTTTAGTACCAATCATACATCATGCACTTTGATAAATCCAATACTGACATCCCAACATAAATTGGTTTGTTTAATGTTAATTTTGTTTTGTTCACATGTATTGCTGACAATTCATCTGAAAATTTTATACGCCTGTTAAAGTTGGATTTGGCTAGTATTTTTCTTATTTTTTCATTTTCAGAGCCGTCAGTTCTAACTAGTTTTATATCAGTCCGCTTGCGTAAATTTTCCATTGTTTTGCCAAACACAGAGTTGTTCATAAGTTTGTAAAAATCTTTTTCAAAATGTGATTTAGCTTTTTTCCTAAGTTCTGTATTTAGGTTTATGTATGATGCCATCCATGTTTTTTCATTAAATTCTAATACTCTGTGTACTTTTTTTAGTTTCATACCCAAAGATAAATACAGTTCCAGGGTTTTGTGATGTATCACATATTTTTCTTTGTCCATAAGATTTGGGACTAGTTGTTCTGTATTTATCATGCTATTATTTTCTAACAGATCTGTCTGGTATTTAGACAACCATTCTTTTTTTACTTTTAATCTTTCAGCGGCAAGTGGATAATCATTGTGACTATCATGAAGTTCTTTAGAATATTCTAAATTAACTTCAAGTATTTGTCCTTTGCCAGGTTTTGGTTTAGAATATTTTCCTTTTTCGTTTTTGGCTTTCCTAACAAAGCCAGAATATGGAAGTGGCTGACTCATTGCCCATCCATATAAGTTGTTAGCATCATAATACATTACAAAGCTGTTTTCCTCGTCGGGGTTATAATCAGCCACATATGGATTGTTTGCTTTGGCGTGTCTTTTTGATGCCATACTTATGCCACCTCGCATTCCTTTTTCTACAAACAAGTGCTGGTCAATGTCTGTCAAAAGTTCTAAATCTATTTTAGAATGTTTAAGTAAAACACCCCAAGATAATCCAGGCGCTGTGTAGTAATGCAAGAGATCGAGTTTATATGCATTCATACATGTTTTTCTGAAAGTTTGAAATATATCTGCTAACATAGTTACATCAGTTTTTAGATATAAATCATGATAGTCTCCAAGAGTTTTACAGTTAAACTCTTTCCATATTTTTTGAGCATATTCATAATCTTTGGAACTCATACTTTCATCTGAAAGACTACTGTAAAACTTTTCTATAGGCGGTAATTGCGTTTCCTTAAATCTTTCCATACTGTCCATATATTCGTATGGATAAACACCTTTTCGTAAAAGTAAATCTGTTTGTTCCCCAAACTGATTTTTGGTAATTTTAAAATCGAATTTGTCTGTTGCTTTAACCAATTTTTCCAGAGACGAAGCCATAAATTGGAAACTGTCTAAAAATCTAAGTTGTCCAACACTAAATGAAATATACTTTTCAGCGTTGTTTGGGATGCATGTAATATTACCTTTCATTTGATGTATTTTTTGCATAATCAAATGACTATCATATCCTTTGAGGTTGTGAAATATAACAGGTATAGGTGTTTTGTTTGGTTTTATTTTCAGCTTTAGGTTGCAGTTTTTATGTGCTGCACCTCTGTATTCTCCTGCAAAATGACAGTGGTCTCTTACTTTGCCGTTTTTACCAGATTTTCTGCCTATTTCATTCTCGCATATCCAACAGTGTGTTGCTTTTTCGTAATCTTCCTCATTTTGTTGTGTCATGATTAATGGTTCTGGGTGAGCAATTTTTTTTATTAATTTTGCTCTTTTCACGTTCCATGCAATTTGAAAACACTTCAACAGCATCTTCACCTCTGTAAATAACAGGTTCTTCAGCTTTACCATCAGGTCCGACAACCTGGTATCCAAGCCCGCAAGCTTCGTGTACATTTTGAATTTCAGATTTTTTTCCAAATGTGATTGATTGCGGTTTGATTATACTCTCAAAATCAGCATATATTCCATAAGGCACAGGCATCTGATTTTGATGATTTTTAAATTGTATGTGATTTTTACCTTCTTTCGGCATTTCTATTCTGCAAGATTATTTTTTTTGTTGATACCCTCACAGTCTTCTCTGTGTTTGGTAAGTAGTCCTTTTCCAGAATAGCCGTGAAGGCAACGATCGCAGAAGTAAGTTTGACCTTTATGTTTGTTTTGGTCATAAAGTAGTCTATTCAGATTTTTAATCCAGCAATAGTGATATTTTGTTATTTTTGTTTTTGTTGTTGGTTTGTCGGGATCATAGTTGTCATCTTTGATTCCTTCTTTATTATTTGGATCATCAGGGTCATAGTTGTCATCTATGATTCCTTCTTCATTATTTGGATCATCTTCATTCTCTGATTTTTCTTCAACCTCAATGTCTTCAGATATTAAGAGCAAATTAATTCGCTCAATATCTTTTGGTTGTTCTGATATTTTATATGGAAAAACAGTTACCTTTTTATTTTTTCCTGTTGTATATCCGTAAACATTGATAGCGAGGTTGTTTTGTTTTTCTACTGAAAAATTGGAGTGGGAAAGTCAATACCCTTTTTCTTTAAGAACTCTATACTAGGATACTTTGATAATCTATCAGAATTCTTTTTTATCTGGATTTAAAGCTGAATTTATTGCATGAAACAAACATTGATCATCATCGTTTTTTACATTGATAATTGCTTTCTTATCAGCTACTGCTTTAGGCAAAGAAATATATGAAGAACCTTTTAATGGTTCATACTTTGCAAAATTTAAGTTAAACTTAACACAGTGATCCATCCCCAATCATGAACCTCCGCGTATATATCTTTCAAGGCTTTCTTGTATATATGCAGATGATTCATCGTAAAAATCATTTATTTTTTCAGAGTTTAAGATTACCTTTTGCTCACTATATAAAACTGCCGTTTGGGCGTGTTTTTTGGTAGCACCATCGTCTTTATTTAAATCTATAGTAAGACCGAATTGAAAGTATAATCCTTGTTTTATTTTTGCAAACTCTGCTATCTCTTTATGTATTTGGTTTGTGATAATGGATTTTCCATCATGAAATAGTTTTAAAGGGTCTTTGTATTCCTTGACAGGCGCCTCGTATACTTTGAAAAACCCACATTTCGGGTTGTCAACCAGTTTTAATTCTGGAAAACCTTCTTTAGATTTTCTATCATTAAACTCTTTCAGTTCATTTATAACATTTTCTTGTAATTTGGCATATTTCTGCTTTTGTTCATTTATAATATTTTCTTGTAATTTATATTTTTGCTTTTCTCGTTTACGTTGTTTTTTTGCACGTCGTCTTTTTAGTAAATTTTCTAATGTTTGAGATTTAACCTCTGGAATTTCCTTTGGTGTTTCCTTTGGAGTTTCACGGGGTTTGATTGTAGTACGAGGGGTTGGGATTGGTTTGGTCCGTGGTGCAGGAATTGGTTTTACAGCTCGTGGCGCCGGAATTGGTTTTACAGCTCGTGGCGCCGGAATTGGTTTTACAGCTCGTGGTGTTGGGATTGGTTTGGTCCGTGGTGCAGAAATTGGTTTTACAGTTCGTGGTGCTGGGATTGGTTTGTTTTTTGTTTTTTCACGTCTTACACTTTCCAGCACTTTGGACTCAACTGGTTGAATAACCTCTTTTGGGGTTTTCTTTGGAACTTCTTTAAGAGCATCTAGCCCCGTTCTAAGCTGATCATCATTAATTACTCCTTCCCGGTGTAATTGTAAAATGTAGTAAACGTCTTCGGTACTCATTTTTGTAATAAATATCATATTATTTTTCTTTTCTTAATATAAAAAATATTTATTATAACAAGAAAAAGAAAATGGAAAACACTAAGAAAATTGAAAACATTTGCCAATTTCTCAAAGTTGGAGATCACGAACCTTGTAAAAATAAACCAACAAAAGATTCAAACTACTGCAGTTTGCATCAATTCAGAATAAAGCAAAGTAAAGTTGTACCGTGTCTAAAATGTGAAAAAGGTACAAGTGCAAAATATCAAATTTGTGTTGGTTGTGGTGCTCATATAGTTAGATTAAGACATATATACTTGGAAGTAGTAAAGCCATATAGAGATTTAATGCGAAAAAATCAAACTATATGATTATCTAGTAAAAATTCATAGTTTATTATATTCGTGTTTATTCGTTGATTTGGGTGTAATTTTGATAACTACGAAAAAAAATTAAACTTGCAATCTTCACTACCCCTATTTTAAAAAAGTTTTAAAATCAAGTAAATCATGTGATTTATTATCTATGTATTTTGGGGTAGATTTTTACTCAAGTTTGATTTTAAAAAATCTTAAAACAAGTATCTACCATTTCATATTTTATTTCTTGTACATATTTGTTTTCAGATTTTAAAAAATCAAACTTGAGTAAGTAGGTACCATTTCATATTTTATTTCTTGTACATACTTGTTTTCAAATTTTAAAAAATCAAACTTGAGTAAGTAGGTACCATTTCATATCCCGAAGTATGTAAAAAAAAAAATTGAGCCAGAACCCCCAAAATACATATATATCGGTTTGATTGAGACTGTTCATGAACGGTAGTGAAATATGCTTGCTACCGTTCACGTCCCTATCCCCGGGTTGAGCAGAACTCAATAGTCATACAATCAATAGTATATAATTTTAACCATCCTGAAGATGGCATGCATATGGCGGTGGACATGTTATTTAACTGTCATTATTCCATGTCCAGCGGCGTAAATAAACAAAATGGAATTCAGTTGGGAGCAGCAGTTATAAAGCCTACGCATCACAAGTAACAGTCAAAAGACTAAATTAAAAAAGTAGACAACATATCCTATGAGTGGTTAAACAATACCCAGAGCCTTTATCGGCCGGAGAAGTGAGTCATGTATAAATATAAATAGATAAAATATGATCGTATTATGTTTTCATTTTCTATTGGTTTATAAGGTTTTAATATTTTATAAAGAATATCGTCCTTCTTGCAATTTTTTAAACGAAGAATAGACAGAAATACCCGCACAGTACACTTGTTTTATCTTGATAGTGAATAGTGTTTATTTTATGTCAGGTATGTAAGTTAAAACTTATTTTGGTGGACTTAGAACAAACGGATCAAAAAAATAATTATCATGATTATCACAGTAACAAGTCCAGTGTGTACCAGGTCCAGTAGAATCATCGAGATTAATAATGCAACAATTCTTGTTTATTTTGTTTTATTGGTAATTTGTTTTTGATAAAACTCTCCTAAAGTTTTGTATACCTAACTGCTTAACCCATTTTATTATATTATATTATTAGAAATAGGCTCGTTTTTTAATTATTCTTTTTTTCAAATGGTCTAGTTTGTAAATATATTTGTAAACCATTTCCACTGTCAACTCTTAGTCCTTTTCCTGTTCTATCTTCTTGCAAAACTTTACCTGTCAAACCATTAATAAGGGATCCAGTTAAAGGAATGCCCAGTCATGCAAGAAGTCCAAGAAATCCTCCGTCTTTGATGTTGTTCCTTTGTTAGTTTAATAGGGCAGCATCCTTCAGACTTTGTTATCTTTTTTATTTGTGGTGGCGTTAATTTATTTGATTCAAGTAGTTCTTGTTTTGTATCACTAGGAATAGTTACCATGCCATTTCCAAATAGTTTACCAATTACAGTACTTTCCATACCGCTTAGTGCTCCTGTTGCTATTTACCTTTGGAGCAAATTTAGCAACTGTTGGTAATATTGTTTTAGTCACCAACCCAGCTAAAGCTAACAAAAAGCCTCCATTTTTAAACTGGGACCTCATTTGTGATTTTGATATATTTATGTCTAAACCATATCTGTTGTTTTTAGCTTTATTAATATTCTTAATATGAGTAGCTGTCAGCGGGTAAGGAAAATCCCCAGTTAGCTGATTAAAGCATGACGAATTGTAAACCCGAAATTATAACCAGCTTGATCATTTTGAGGTTCTGCTGCAGCTGTATTGTTTGAATAAAAGTATTCATATGATCAGATTGTGTTTGCATAATCGTCAGACATTTTCAGTAAGCTTTTGACGTTAGCCAATCTATGAAGATTGGTATACTATTTTTGCTTTACTTGAATTTGATCAATCAATGAAGCTGCATCAATAATTAAAGCAATTCTAACAGCTTCTGCGAAAGTACGAGGGTTGATCAATAAATATCGAGAAAATGCTTATAACTTTGTTATAACACATTTTTTTCCAGAAATATTTTATATAGTGGTATATACATATATAAGGAGAAAACGTACGAAATTGTGTGCAAATATATTGAAAAAATAATTTTTTAAAACATTTTTGCCGACCTATGAAACCCGTAGGCGGGGCAACGTCATTTAAGCGCTATTTAACGTAAATCTGAGTTGAACGTTTATCAACCTGACGATCACACCCAATATGCCCTTCTCTCCTTTAAAATTTATACATTTTTGCCAACGGGATACCCAGTTGAAAAGTGAATCACGATAGTCATCCTTAGGAATTTCATACAGAACATTCAACACTTTCGTACGGAGTTCTGAAAATGAATTCATTTTTACGCCCCGCAAATCCCGTTTCAATGTCGGAAAAAGGTAAAAGTCATTTGGTGACAAATAGGGAGGATGATCTATCATATTAATTCCTAAATGTTCTATGTGACTTGTGGTCGCTTTCGATGTGTGAGGTGGCGCATTGTCATGGTGCAGGATGAAATTGTCCAACTTCCCCGGGCGTTTCCGACGCATGGCTCTCAGGAAGTGTCGACTAAGAACCTGAAAACAGAAAAAAAGTTTCTACATGTAACTGGGTTCTATGAAATCACAATTCTTTATCAATAAATAATATATTTAATAAGATTAAAATTTCAAACTACTAATCTTTTTATAATAAGCTGAATTAATTGTTTGTCCAATGGGCACTGCATGTGTCAGAACAACGCCTTCCAAGTCGTAGAAAACGATAAACATTTGCTTCTTCTGCGAACGGCAGACCTTTGCCTTCGGCGGCGACGAAGAAGCTGGTGTTTTCCAAACACATGAAGCTTGTTTTGTTTCAGGGTCGAACAGCGGTATCCATGTTTCATCTACTGTCACTATACTGTTGATGAATGCTTCTCCTAGTGTGTGGTATTGATGCAAAAGGTTCCTCGCAGCTTCAACTCGACTTTTCTTTTGTTCACTATTTAACAGTTTTGGAATCCAACGTGCTGCCACCTTTCTCATATTTAACTTTTTCTTCAAGATTGTATGGACAGTTCCATATGACAAGTTCAGTTTATCACATTTTTCTCTGACAGTTAACCGCCTGTCGCTGTTGATGACATCTTTTACTCTTTGAACGTTCTTATCATTCGTCGACGTCACTTTACGCCCACTTCGCGGTAGATCACTAGCCTTTTCCCATCCATTGTTGAATCTGTCATACCATACATAAATCCTAGCTTTTGACATGGCACGCTCACCAAAAGTACACTGAATCTCACGAACAACTTCATTTTTACTTTTTTCTTCAAAACTAAATTTTTTATCGCGAACCTTTGGTCTTCCGCCATTTTTGTCACCATGGAACGGTAACACGTGCGTGACGTAACGCATGACGTCACAACCCGTGTATGACGTCATCACAAGTACGGCGAGTCTTAATTGACTATACTTAACAATTTTCATCAAATTACAATTGCTAGTATGAAAACTGTAAGGGTTTGAAATTGCGTGAAAATGGTGAAAAACCTGCAAAATGCCCCGCCTAAACATATTGAGCGTTGCCTTAGCAACCGTAGTTTTTAGCATTATGTCGCTACAATCCTGAATAATTAGCGATACATTGATAATATATGTAACTACTTCCGGCTAAAGTTTGAGTAAGATCGATATGATCATAACAAAGATATTAGCATTTTCTCGTTATTTATTGATCAACCCTCGTAGCTCCATCAGCAAGCTTGTTTACTTGAAAACTGATTTTAAAATATGCGTTATACCAATCAAAGTGAGAACTTCTATCATTTATTGTAAATTGGTAGCCACTTTTTTGTCTAGTAGCATTTCCAGGTCTTGTTATAGGGGTATCTAATTGAATAGGTACATGTTCATATCTAGTATTATATTTTTCACTTCGAAACATCTATATATACTATTAATTAGATTATGTTTTTATTAATTAATCGTTTAATTCTTGTATGAACATTTTTAGTTTTGATTCCCCTTCCGGATAGTAATCTATTGATTTTTGCATTTACATCTTCAATTTTAGCTACAACTTCTGCTGCATCTTCTTTTTTTTGTTATTAACCTTTGTAAATATTTTTAAAAATATTTCACCTTTTGGTTTATGTTTTATATCTGAAACTAACTTATCAGCAGTCATTTAATCTCCTAGGTTTTTAGAACCACTCTCTAAGATTTGTTTTCCAGCAGTCTCAAATGCTTTCTTACCTGCTGTTTTCACAGACTCACTAAATATCGTTGAGAGAACCTTTGAAACTATATCAAATATGCCAGCCCCAGTCAATCTGTCAACTTGTGTATATGTTCCTGTACCAGTGTTATAAACGTTTTTTAAACACGTCATATATAATCATTGTCAGACAAAAACTACGTTAATTCTTTTAAAATAAATCGGAATGAATGAATGAATGGTGTTTTACGGCACGTCGACACATAAATAGGTCATATTGTGCGCAAAAACCGACGAAAGATGAAGAAATTAAGTAGTAATTAAACATTAATGTAAATATATCAAGATAAAACTATTAAAAAATAAGGGATGATATGGTAGTAATATAAACTATATATGTAAATCAACAAATGCCCGTCAACGGGTATATAAACAAGTAAATATATATACGAACACATTATAAGGATTTATATAGCCTGATTTCTTTGAGGAAATCTAAAACAAGACTAAAATCTATAGTATCAAATAACTCTTTCATAGTATTAACATTGTAGTACCTTTGACGCATAGGATCAAAGTCTACACATTCCAACAATATAATATATGTTTGACCGTTAACGGTGTAAAGCAGGGTATACATTCTGGTAATTGCTCAGCTTGTAATAAATATGAATGAGTATAACGTGTATGTCCTATCCTGCACCGGGCTAGAACAACGTCTTCTCGACGAATGGGTCTACTAGAAGAACGCCATTCTCCAAGTAACGGTTTAATGATTGAATGAATGATGTTTGATGGCACGTCGACATATAAATAGGTCATATTGTACGCAAAAACTGATGAAAGATGAAGAAGTAATTTAAGAATTAATGTAAATGTATAAAGATAAAACTATTTGCAAATAAGGGATGATATGGTAGTAATATAAACTATGTATATAATTATGTAAATCAACAAATGCCCGTCAACGGGTGTGTAAACAAGTAAATATATATAAGAACACGTTATAATGATTTATAAAGTCTGATTTCTTTCAGGAAATCTAAAACAAGACTAAAATATAAAGTATCAAATAACTCGTTCATAGTATTAACTGTTTAGTATCTAGGATCAAAGTCTACACATTCCAACAAGATAATTTTGACCTTTTACGGTGCAAAACAGGGTATACATTCTGGTAATTGCTCACATTGAAATAAATATGAAAGAGTATAACGTGTATTCCCTATCCTTCACCGTGCTAGGACAACTACTTCTCGATGAATGGGTCTTCTAGCAGGACGCCATTCTCCGAGTAAATGTTCAATTGAATGTAGTTTATTGTTAACAGACAAATCCCAAGCGGCTTGCAAAGAGTTACGAATATATGTGCACGGAGCTAGAACAACTTCTTCTCGACGAATGGGTATACTAGAAGGACGCCATTCTCCGAGTAAAGGTTTAACTGAATGGAGTTTATTGTTCACTGACAAATCCCAAGCCTAACGCTGCCTTAGAAGCACTATCAGCTCTATCATTACCACGTATTCTTACATGGCTTGGAAGCCAGCAGAAATTAATAGCATTACCAACTATAAGATAATTGTAATTTTCTAAACGTTGAAGCACAACTGGGTTATATTTCGATTTAATTTCATTAAATTTGCTTTGAAAGATAGTGGGATCTGTACTGGATTTGTTACTATTACAAAGATCAAAAATAATTGTTGGTGTTTCCGAATGTGTGGTACTTTGTATTTGGCAATCAAATTTAGGTCGATTTCAATGCCTCGTAATTTTGATTTAATACGAAGACCAAATGGTCGAATGGCCTTCGGTTTTCTCTCAAAAAGAGGTTTATAACTAAGATTAAAAACAGGATCGAAAGTTGGGTTTGAAGGGTTAGATTGTAATTCAATGACATATGGACGTGCTAATTTGTCCCTTCGATGATATAGGGTTTGTTCATTACCTTCAACATATAGACTTTCGGCTGGTGACGTACGAAAGGCATCTAAAGCAAGTCGTAATCCTTGATTATGTATAG
The DNA here is from genome assembly GCA_037043455.1 of Cyrtodaria siliqua. Lineage (NCBI taxonomy): Eukaryota > Metazoa > Mollusca > Bivalvia > Adapedonta > Hiatellidae > Cyrtodaria > Cyrtodaria siliqua. Next base: position 127,947 of record JAWPHD010003527.1, on the reverse strand, counting down.
TATGACTTGCGAGTCGATCCATATACTATTGAGCCATAGTCCAGCATTCAGGCGAGGAGAGATATACTTTCCAGGCAGGAAATAAGTCCATGTTCCCTGTCAAGAATTCAAATAACGAATTTGTCATTCTTCAGAGTTTTTACTACATTAAACGAGTTTTCTTTTTTTATTCTGCCAATTTCCCAATAACGTGCCTTTCTTTTATTCCCAACACGTGATGTCTCTAAATGTTTACGTTCATGACGTCAACGCTCTAGTTTTAATAAAACAACGTCGTTTATCACAATGTTCGTGTTTCATTATCTTCAAAATGGCGAACAGCCTTACATACTATTATGTCAGATTTTTACCCAAATGGAAAGCCCAGAAAAGCGGTAAGAAAGAAACAGTCGACAGTTTCCACAACAAATCGGCAGCGTAATCTCAAATACAATTTTTTTTTAATATATATTGAAGGTATGAGGCACCTACAGGAAATTCACGTTGCGAGACATAGAAATGGGCTCGTGTCTACGGTTCACTGATAAATGAAACCCCGATAATGTTTTGCAGTATGACAATACAAGTAATTAATATTGCATCGTCCTCAACACATGACCCATATTTGTACCGAAGTTTTTATGTCCGATTCGACAAGAAAAAATATTCACTGTACTGAATGAGGTCACTGTTCTTTTGTAGTATACGAATCTGATCCACTCAGTATCCACACATTTACAAACCCCGTTTATAATGGCCATGCCCCTCCACATACTTCATTCCTGTCTTCTTTCACATGCATATTTTTTCTTGGCATAGGCTTATCTCTCCGACAGACAAAGTGAAGATGTAATATTCTAGCTACGGATTGCTGCAAAATATTCAACAGCATCGTCAACGCTGGTGGTTACTTGCACAGGAAGCATGCACGTCTAACAATTTGATAATGACTAGTAATAAACATGAAATTTGGTAGTTGAACCATGCATTACCTTTATATTATTGGATAAACAACTAGAGAGTTATTTATCAAGGCATCCCTCTAGTTATTGACAATTAATTATTAATGCTATACATTTTTCATTGTAGAAATTAACATGGTAAAGTCAATCGGTGGAGCCTTAGAAACAAATGAACAGCATCCACGTTTACATTGATATTTAAGTTACAATATACTATAAGACGCAACGAATCTCAGCAGAAATGGCAATGCCAGAATATGTACCAGTTGATGCCTGTTTATGTTATAACCCTTTGAAGGAGCTCGGACATGGCGTAAAATCAATGGTTTACAATGGCATCTTTAATGAAAAACAAGTTGCAGTGAAACGAATACTCTGTCAAGATAGATCAGATGCAAATAAAACTCAAAGTGACATCAAGAAGCTATACAGAGAGAAAGATATTATGAATGAAATTGAACAAATTAGGCACGCAAACATAGTTGGTTTTTATTACTCTGTCGCTTCTGACAAGTATCTGTATCTTGCATTGGAACTATGCCAAGGTACATTGAAAGAATATGCGGAGAGTACCGAATTGCAAGAGAACTATTCGCCCCTAAACGTTAATATTTCTATGTCAAACGGGCTGCAATACTTACATTCACGAAATATCGTTCACCGCGATCTTAAGCCCGAAAACGCGTTCTTCCTTTCAGATGGATTGGCTATTCAAAGGGTTGTTCTCGGTGATTTCGGTACATCAAAACGTACGGTCGATGACATGTTTACTATAACTGAACTGTCGGGAACTATGGGTTATATTCCCTATGAATTTGGCGAAGCTATGAACAAGCTGGAACGAAAGGAATTAGTAACATGCAAGTTGAGTATCAAATCGGACATTTTCGCCCTCGGGTGTCTCTTCTTCTACATATGCACATGTGGAGAACATCCCTTTGGCATTGCATTCAACAGGCACACTAACATAATGAAAGCAGCACCACCATCACTGGGGCAAATAAAGGAATATCTCCAACCAATGAAAGAACTACTTGAGAAAATGCTGAGTCACAATCCGGAACAGAGACCGAATGCTTCGGAAATAGTTTCACACCCAGCACTGTGGACTTCAGAAACAATAATTTCATTCTTTAAGGATTCCAGTGCAACCATCCAAAAAATGTATAAAGATTGTCCTGCTAGTATAGGACTGTTGGAAGCAACAGGAGTAATACCCAATGAGAACTGGGTCGAACCACTCCCAACTGAATTGAAGGAGTGCATTAAGACTCGCCGTAAGATATACAATGGTTCGAGTGTTGTAGGTCTACTACGTGCGGTCAGAAATGTGGAGACACACCTACTGGAATATTCCGAAGATGTACAGAAAGAAGTAGGAACGTTTCCAGACGGGCATGCTGAGTTCTGGATGAGATTGTGTCCCAAACTTTTGATGCATGTTCACAAGTTCCTGACAGGTATGTTGTTAACTATTTATTATACAATGTATATACACATAGATGTCATTCACACAAAGTCGAGTACACAAAATAAGAACTTGCCACATAATGACAAACGCTATTGCTATACGTTTAAAGAAAACGTATAAGTAATAGATAATGATCGGCGCCTTTTTATAGTGTGCTAACTGACGATTTGTCAAAATTGTGATATTTATATCATTTGATTTGTCTCAGACTCTTCTATATGTTACGAGTAAAATGTAACAAGATAGGAAGTGCAAAACCATTAACAACAATTTTTAAAATATAATCAACAATTTGTTTCAAATAGTACAATGAAAACTATTCACTTAAATAATACAAATACATTAGATCCATTATCTCTTTAAAGCCCGATTTGAAGAATAAAGTCCAAATAATTCTGGCAGGTGTCCATTTCATCTTAACTGTCAAGTGTTCCTTTAATCCAATTTTATTTTAAGTCTTTCCTGCTTTATTTATTCTCAATAGTCAAAATAATATCCAAAGTCACTTCAGTATAGATGAGCACAAGTTTTATCATTTCAGAATATATATTTAATAAAAAGTATCCAATAGTTTCACAATGTTTTATTTGTACTGGACCAAATACTGAACAAATAGCAAACCCAAAAGGCTGTATGTATACTGCCATAAAACATCATAGAAGTTTTACGATAAACATGTTACTTAAATAACCTTGAATGACAGAATCACCATGAACATCATGTGATAATAAATGTAAATATCATCATCTTGTTAACCCCATTCAAAAACGTCTAATGTCACTAATTTTAAATGAATGGCATTGAATGACACACTATCATGTCAAAATCAAAATCATCATTATAAACACTCAACATAACATATCTGCCTGTATTGGTAGAATAAATATAAGACTGTACACAAACCAATCAATAAGACTTGACACAGATCACGTGGTCAACATATTGTTATTATTAGAGTGTTCTATCTGAAGATAAAGTAAATACTATAATGTTGTATCTGCAGACGATTCAATCAGATTACGCGTGTCATAGGTATGTGATGCTTGTCGAAACATGATATTTGATAAGAATTAGAGTGTCTTAAGTAAATATTCAACCTGATATTTACCTTTACAGTGTTTTATGTGAGACTTCACTATATAAAACTCAACACAATTACATTTTATTAAAAAATAAATATATCTGCAAACTAAATAATTGCAAATAAATAACTAAATATGAAAAGTGTACAACATGTTAAAAAACAAATAATGTACAAATAGAATGATATGTCATTATCAGATTATCAGATTATTGTCTTTCTAAAAATGTGTTGAAATCAACAATATATTTAGGCATCTCGTTGAAACTTTGGAGATCATTAGTAAGAACACTATAAGAATATGGCGACGAAATCTCCGCGATAAAGTTACATATTACGTTTTAGTGTCCGAAGTCCAAGGGATACAGATATATGTTACAAACACGTCAGTAAAAGATTACCTTGTACTTGTAATTGTTTTAGAACTTTTACCACATTCAACATTTCTATTAACACAAGTGGATCATGATATTTTTAATCGTTACAATACATAATAAGAAAAGATAGAATATACTTTATCTTGATGATATGACTCAAGACACAATGAGATATCTGAAGATAGTTATCTCAAGATAAACTGAGATTAATTGAGATATCTCAAGACAGTATATCAAGATAAATTGAGATATCTCAAGATAAATTGCGATATCTCAAGATAAATTGTGATATCTCAGCATGGATATCTCAAGATAAATCAGATATATATTGAGATATCTCAAGATACGGTACATCGCGGAGTATTACAATATATTTATTTTAGTGAGTTGTACATAATCTGGGTTTCGTAGTAATGCAGATTTGCCTTATCGACAAATTCCATTCTAACCGAAGTATTTTTCTTCGCAAACAAACCGAATGGTAACTAACTTTAATAATATGATGAAATGCATACAGAAAATAATTCATTTGACTGTTTTAGTAAAAAATGGTAGGACTCTTAAAGGGGCACTCCACAGTTTAATGTCCAAATTCTCAACAATCAAACCCATGACAAGCCCTTAGCGTGAATCTTTGAGCAAAATAAATCACACCCATCATTGGATCATAAATTTCTTTGAAGACCATTAAATTACCCATGTTTTAATACCAAATAAAAGTACCAGAAAGTATTTTCTTTCCAACTTTTGCCTCATTTCCTTAAAAGATTACCCCCCCCCCCCCCCCACCCACCCACCCACCCACCCATACCCCTTCAAAACAAGATTAAAATACAATTTTACCTATATTTCAAATGTAAATATATAACAATAAAAAAAATCAGCCGCATATCACTCATCATGCTCTTACATATCATGAAATGCTAAATTGTACATACTTTCATCGGCTTTTTAAGAAGTTATTCCAAATTGATAAACCCGTGAGGCCAAATCAGCCAATTTTGCTAGTTTTTGCAAGTTTTTGATAGTTTCGCATTTTTCTATTTATAGCCTTAACAAAAAACAAAGAAGGCATATTCCAATGTATCACAATAAACTTATAAGTAATTAAAACTGAAAATAAAAAAATAGCAAACAAACACTTCATTATTATTATTAATACCATCCATGGACCTAACAGATGATTAGTTCATTTCTTTCTGATTTACACCATGGACATTCAAGCGAAACTAAGGACTGCCCCCTACATGTATTAAGGGATTGCTTCGCAATGAATTGGAAGCTGCATTGGTTTTATATATTCAGCGATAGTCTCCATGTATTAGGAGCGGCTCGTAATGCTCCAAATCCTTCTATTTCATTCTTTAGATTAACACAAATACACATAATTAGAGCCTCATCCACCAACTAAAATCGTATTTACAGATATAAATGCTTCGGCCTAAGGCCTTTATCAAGAAAATAAACAAAAAATAATGAATTTTTATTTATTTTTCTAGATTTCTACAGAGGTTTGTCTTCTGTGTATATGGGGTACTATCCCATTTATTTGAAGCTGTTTGTTTCCTGTGTACGTATAGGTACTTCTCCAATCCCGTGTTTCTATGAGATAAACAAGTTAAATGAAATAGTATAGTTTCTCCAACCACATTTTGTATTGATTTTTCTGTTTGGTGGAAGTCTATGTAGAGTTACGCCATGTTTGCATTAAGAGCATCGCCTAATTTAGTTTGGATCTGCTTGCTTCTGTTTCCCTACGTATATACGGGTTTTCTCTGTTTTTGTAGCTGTACTAAATATGTAGTTTAACTGGTTAGATAAAAAGTATTACAGTGTATAGTGGCGCTTCCACTCAAATTTAGTTTGTGTGGATTTCGGTTATGTCGCCGATGTATATATACATGCTTCCCAGTTTATAATATATAGAGCTACTTTGTTCCCGTTTCATTGGTTAAATAAAACAAAAAAAGAAATACTTTAGAGCTGCTCCACAAAATCATTGCTAAAAGGACATTAGTAACGGTACGAAATGTCATAGGCCCGCATGTACCATACTTTTATATAAATAGCTAGAAAATTAAGCATATAATTGACACGGAGCGTCATTAAAGGCTGTATATAAAACTCCCTATAGTCAAAACACAGTGCGGCCTTTGATTGTTTTGTTTCAGTTATATATATCATTAGAGCAATATAAAATATACTGAGGTTCCTAGCTTACATACAACACACCATTCATGTAAGCATTGTAAATTCAACTTGTGCCATAACTATCAATTGGGTGCTTCAGGTCCATTTGAACCTGTTTTGTTATTAATGTGGTACTTTGGGAATCTGAACTTTAGATAATATAACCTGTCGGGGATATCTTTACGTACACTGTCCCGTTTTAGTGGGAGGAAATTTATATGAGTAAGATTGTCAATCATTTTTATGTTTGTAATGTCATATCTTGCCTTTTATTTATCTTTGTAATTATTGTTTGTTTCTGTGCGTGCTTTTGGTTGACTGTGGTCTTTGAAAGCTTCATTATATATATCTATTTTTGTTCAAATGTTTGTTTCTAATAAAGCTCGGAAAAGTTGAAAAACATCATATCAGACATCACATCTTTGTCCCTCTCCAGCCCCCTGAAATTGTAAGAGCCATTTTAGCATGTAGAGCCTCCATAGGATCTCTTGGACATCTTGTGTTTATATAAAACGGCCCTGACATTGTATTATTTATATACATAAATTATTCTCACCTTCAGAAATCTCGGATAGACTAGCATTGGAACCGAAAACCAGAATCCTAGAGATATAGTGAATGTTGCCTTCAGTTTCTTATTATACTCGTTGCAGCACCAACAGTAAAATAATTTGGCAGAAGAAACAGAGCATGAATCTAGTATCCAACAGCAAACAGAAATAGAAGAAATAGAATGTGAATTGGAAATTATCCGGCATCCGTCCATAGACTTTCATCTTGTTTAACATTATTAACTGGTGTCCGTTTTTCACCAAATTTGAAAATTTGTTTCGTTTCAGTAAGGATTCGGTGAGCTCGGCAATAGGAATACATACAGTATTTGATACATCAAATCTAACAATTTTCTTTTACATGAAATCAGTCGAGCTTAAAAAAGGTATCTGAGGTGAAAATTGAGATTTTGTTTCGTTGATTTCGCTGTTGGATTAGCTCTCCGTGTATTGAAGAATTGCTCCGCCATATATCGATAGCTGCATTTGTTCTATATATGTAATGATAGTCCACACCAACGAAAATCAATTTATTTTTTTCCAGATTTTTACGGGGTTTCGTCTTCTATGTATTTTAGGGTGATATACATTTTATTTGAAGCTGTTTCCTGTGTACTTATAGGTACTCCGTCCATCCTGTTTGCCGCGGTCTATGAAACCGACAGTCTAGTTTCTCTCACCAAATTTTGTATTGAATTTTTCTGTTTGGTGGATTTCTACGTGTAGTTTTGTCACTAATGCATTTTGGGGTTCCCCCAATTTATTTGGATCTGTTGTTGCTCTTTCCCAAAATTTATACTTTTACTCTATTTGTGTATCTGTCCCAAACATGTAGTCTAATTGGTTATATAAAGAGTAAAATAGTGTATAGAGTAGCGTCCATCCTAATTTAATGTGTGTGTGTGTGTGTGTTTACTAGTTTATTAAGAGCTATGTCATTTCTCTTTGTTAACGGTTAAAAAAACAATAAAAAAGTACTTTAGAGGCGCTCCACACAAATGTTACTGATAGCAAAGTAGTAAGGGTACGAAATGACCCAGGCCTGCAGGTTCAATGTTTTAATCTACATAAATGTAAGGAAAACTTTAAAAAATCGTCTCAGTAAATAGCTAGAAAATTAAGCATATAATTGACATAGTGCGCCTTTATTTGTTGTATAAATAAACACCAAAGACAACACTTCAAATGACCAAATCTCAAACAAATAAAAGCAATATAATAAGAAGAAGTTAAGTTACTGAGGTTAAGTGGTTTAACCAGGGTGTAGTTTCAGGAAAATAATGCAAAATATGACCTTGACCTTGGTATTTTTTGTTCTTCAGCGATGTCAACCAATGCCAACAATACATATAACCAAGTATCAAAGACATAAAGAGAGGCAATCACATAAAGTTAACTGAGGTTAAGTTACCTAACCAAGGTTAAGTTACCTAACTAAGATTAAGTTTGCGGAAAATAATGCCAAATACGACCTTGACCATGGTATTTTTTGTCGTCCAGCAATGTCTACCAATGCCAACAATACATATGACCAAGTATCAAAGACATAAAGTGAGATAACTGAGGTTAAGTTACCTAACCAAGGCTAAGTTTGGGGAAAATAACGCAAAACTTGACCTTGGTAATTTTTGTCGTTCAGAGATATTCACTAATGCCAGCAATACATATGACCAAATATCAAACAAAGAAATTAAAGTTATCAGAAAAAGTTAACTGAGGTTAACTTACCTAACCAAACTGATGTTTAGGGTAAAAAATACGAAGAAAAATTATACATAGCGCATTCAAATGTACAAAAAACACAAAATTACAATGGTTCAAAATACAAATTAACCGTATAATTCTCCAAACAAAAAGAATTTTACGTATATATGATAACCCATATGATCTGGTCACGTCACGAAACACAGTCTCTTCTTAACCAACTAATCATAACTGTGTTTGTTTACAAACACTGAACTAACACGTGTAGAGGAAGCTTTTATATTTAATAGTGGAAATAAGTTATCTAATACAGAACTTTATATAATACTTGAAATAAATACTACATTTTTGTTCTGCCAAATGTGTACGGAGTCCATTATTCATACAAGCTCTCTGTTTTAATGATTGTATAAAGAAATATAAAACGATCGGACATGGAAAGTAGCAATCAAGGAGGACAGTCAACCACAAAACACAGAAACAAACACGCAAACAGACAAACAAGAAGGCAAAAGTAATAATAAATGCAAACGACATCACAAACACAAAAGGGTTGACAAAAGGGCTACCGCCTTGGAATGGTCAGTGGCAAAGTAGGCCACTGGGGGTTTAAACCGGTTCCAGGGTGCACCAAACCCCACACTTACCCTACAGTCATCCCATTAAAACAGGATTTATCATATTTGTAATTGATGAGACGCAAGTAAATAATAAATTAAAACTAAACTACGCATGCCCTGAGTGCATTTATGTTGGTATTAAATCTGAAAAAAAAGAAAGGAATATGCAAATGTTGTTGTGGTTGTGAAGTACAATTCTAGATACATTCTGAGATGTTTTTAATTATATATCTTATAATATTTTGAAATAACATATACGTGTATCGTTTGCGTATTTATCTGGATGTGAACTTTATGGTTAGATATTTTCTTTGGGATGTACTTTCATTTACACTGTCTTGTCAATTTGAACGCTGAAGAAAGGATAATAGCGAGGTTGTGTACTCATACAATTCATTAAATTTACCGGGAAGCCATATTGCATACTGACCAATCCAAGTCGGTAACACTGTCTTCACCACTCTTTGCGTTGTGTATTGTCTTCTTCATTCCGTAATGTAATGTAACAAGAAAGGAATCAAAACCAGCAACAACCTTCTTTTTTTTAAATATCATGAATTAACAAATTTATTCAAATACTACAATGAAAAATATTCACTTAAAGAAAATACATGAAATGGATCCAGTATTTCTTTAAAAAATGAGATATAGGAATAAGGTCCAATTAATACTGGCAAGTGTCCTTTTAATCTAAATTGTCAGGTGTCCCTTTAATAAAAAGTGTCAAGTGTCCCTTTAATCTAATTTCACTTCAAGTCTTTCCTGGTTTAGTAATTCATAATAGTCCAAAAAATCCAATTTCACTTTTATTACAGATGAGCACAATAACTTGTATCATCTCACAATATATCTTTAATTCAAAGCATCCAATCATTTCTCTTTATACTGAATTTAAAGTAAATTATCAATCCAAATACTGAACCAGATACTCAACTCTAAATACTGAATACAGATAAACAATCGTATCAAGTTGATATTCATTACAATTTATCATATGTATACATAACAGCTTCTTATCAACGTTTATCCATTAAACGTACAGAAATATGTTTGATTGGAATGTGCACACTTGGGCTTAAGTTTAAGAATATTCTCAAGAATGGTTGGTGAATTCAAGGCCAGGTGTTCAATTGTTCATTCTAAGACTGTTATATCTACACAAGCGAATCAATAAGACTTGCCACAGACCACATGGTCAACATATTGTTGTTATTATTACGGTGTTTTTTTATCTGAAGACAAGGTGAATGCTACAAAGTTGTATCTGCAGACGATTCAATCAATTTACACATGTCTGACATCGGCATGTGATACTTGTCGAAACATTATATTTTATTAGAATTAGAGTATCCGAAGTAAATAGTCAAACTAATATTTACTGTAACAGCGTTCTTTCACATTATAAAACTCAACACAATTACATTTTATTGAAAAATACTATCTGCAAACTAAACATTGCAAATAAATAACAGATACAATGATATACCATTATCAGATTATTGCTAGTTTTTTTCTTTTTAAAACAAATGTTTAAATACACAACATATTTATGCATTGTTGAAACTTTGGAGATAATTTTCTCAAAAACATGGAATTTCCCATAAGAACATTATAATAATATGGCGACGAAATTAGTGTTAGTGTCCGAAGTCCAACAGGTAAAGGTATATGTTACAAACACGTTGGTAATATATGACCTTGTAATTAGTCCCCCACCGGTCCCGGGGGTGACTATAGGTTTGCACCTCGTCCTTCCGCCCGTCCTTTCGCCCGTCCTTCCTAATGCTTGTCCGGGCCATATTTTCAATACTATAAGACTTTGAGATACCAAGCTTGGTATTTGGATATATCTTGGGATAGCGGTGTGTCGCGTACCATAATAACGTCACTGTGACCTCGACCTTGACCTGTGACCTCTGTCATAGAAAATGCTTGTCCGGACCGTATTTTCAATACTATAACACTTAGAGATATCAAACTTGGTATGTTAATATATCTTGGGATAGCGGTGTGTCGCGTACCAAAATAAGGTCATTGTAACCTTAACCTTAACCTGTGACCTCTGTCATAGAAAATGCATAGTAAATGCTTGTCCGGACCGTATTTTCAATACTATAACACTTAGAGATATCAAACTTGGTATGTGGATACATCTTGGGATAGCGGTGTGTTGAGTACCAAAATAAGGTCACTGTGACCTTGACCTTGACATGTGATCTCTGTCATAGAAAATGCTTGCCCGGGCCATATTTTAAATACTATAACACTTAGAGATACCAAACTTGGTATGTAAATATACATCTTTGGATAACGGTGTGTCGAGTACCAAAATAAGGTCACTGTGACCTTGACCTGTAACCTCTGTCAAAGAAAACGCTTGTTTGGACCGTATTTTCGGTACTATAACACTTAGAGACACCAAACTTGGTATGTGAATACGTCTTTGGAAAGTGGTGTGTCGCGTACCAAAAGAAGATCACTGTGACATTGACTTTGCCCTGTGACCTCTGTCATAGAAAATGCTTGTCCGGACCGTATTTTCAATACTATAACACTTAGATATACCAAACTTGGTATGTGAATACATCTTGGGATAGCGGTGTGTCGCGTACCAACATAAGGTCATTGTGACCTTGACCTTGCTCTTTGACCTCCATCATAGGACATGTCTGGAAAATGCTTGTCTGGGCCGGTGGGGGACTATGGATTACCCTGCAATTCTTGATACTCTTGTTGTTTTAGAACTTTTACCACTTTCACCATTTCTATTAACACACGTGGAGCATAATTTATTTTAATTGGTCCATTACATAATAAGAAAAGAACAAATATTCATTCTACAACTCTTCAGTTTTATCAATGTCTTGGTTAAATTATAACCTCGAACGTTATTATAAGGTGAGTGCGATACACCAGGTTCAAGCAAAATTGAAAAATAGTTTGCTAATTATAATATATAAGTATTAGTGTTCTGCTAAAACTTTAACAAAAAGACCCAATGGTAAATTTTGTACTGAAGAAAATAATTAATCCGTATTTTTTATTTGCATTTAATGGTACAATTGTCATAATTGATACTGATAAAACATTAAATGTGGTATTTTCTTACATTCCATTGCCATGGGCGTAATAAAATGTATTGCCCTAAACGAGAAAACAATGGGCGAAATAAACAAAATGGACTTTAGTTGACAGTAGAGGTTATGAAGCCTGCGTTTCACAAGTAACAGTTAAAATACTAAATTTGCCGACAACATAATTATCCTAAATGTCTTTAAACAATACTCGGAAAAAGTAGATATAAAAATCGAACTGAAAAAAACTGGAAAAGTAGCAATCAAGGACGACAGTAAACCACAAACACACACAGAAACAAAGAACAGCTTTAAAGATAAATAAGAGGCAAAATAAGACAGAACAAACACAAAAGGGTTGACAATAGGGCTACCGCATTGGAACGGTCAGTGGCAATGACCCTATAGTCATCACAATAAACGGGACGACAGTGTAAATAAACATATCCTCGCCAGGTTATAACCTCTAACAAACAAGGCAGCATTAATAGGCAATATAAGTAAAACACATAAATGATCATGTATATATAATACAATTAAACGAAAGCCTAGAAAGCCACAAAGTAAGTACTCCATGACTTGGCAGAATCCAAAGCAACAAGAGAATAAACCGTTAAGGTCACGACAAGAGCCTTTAAAGCCTTTAAAGACTAGAGTAGTGGAACCAACTATTCGTAATTAAAGTCTGGAGTAGTGGAACCAACTATTTGTAATTAATGACTGGAGTAGTGGAACCAACTATTCGTAATTAAAGTAAGAAAACGAAGACGTTTTAAGTATAACTGATAACAAAATAAGCTTTTTACCTAAATTATGCATTTGTTTTGAAAATTTCACTTGGCCATACTCAATCCATTTTGGATCTTTTTTATAAAGATGGCCGACCTAATAGTCCTTAAATTGACTGACTGGCATCCTATATTTAGGTATTAAATAAAGATGGCTTTAGAACAACCCCGGGTTCAGCAGTTTACAAAGACAATTGTACCTAATTGAAAGTTCCTGTATTAATAATTTCACAGTTGTTATTAACTACACAATAAGTCATTGCTGTGAAAGCAAAATGTATGTTGCGAATATTGTTAAAATTAATTTATTGTACTGGATAAATAACTGAACCTTTTCTTCTAGAAATATTGTTCCAAAAACGAAGTGAAAACATAAAGTGCCGGATTTATGATATAAATTGCACCAGCGTGATATTATACAATTACTGGCATAAGACATTATCTTAAATAACAGTAATCTGCCCTTTAACGCACAAATTCCAGTATTAAGGTATATTTAGAACAATACAAGACAATGTTTTCAGTTCTTTGGAATATATTGACCGAAGCTTCAAATAATAGAAGCAAAATAAAATACGTAGTTAATTAAAACATATAACATACTCAAGCCAGCACAGTTTAATGTGTAACTGGCATGCATCTCAACTTTGTGAACCCTGGATACGGCAGTTCACAAAAACAATTGTACCTAATTGAAAGTTCCTGTATTGAACATGTCAAATTTCTTATTAACTACACAAGTCATTGTTCTGACAGCGAAAAACCAACATAAGTCATGCACTTTGCGAACAGCAATATACCGCGATATACTGCCATACAAGCGGAACATAGCTTAGGAACTAGACTTAAGAGAGAACGCGCTTCAGATAATGAAATTCGTGGAGCGCTGTGGTCTAATGGTAGAGCGTTGGTCCCATGATCAACAAAGTTGTGGGTTCGTTCCCCGCCATGACCATATGTGTTTTGTCCCTATGCAAGACAATTTGTCTGCAATTGATTATTACTGGTTCTACCAAGGAAGAACATCGAGAGTGAGTAATATAAGTTCAGAGAGCTTTCGTCTCTATCGACACAAATGTCTAGCCAAAATAAAATAATAATAATAATAAAATTCCTCAAATAGAGAACGTAAAAAAGCCTCAAATAGACACTTTCTCAAACAGACAGCACATATAACACATCAAACAGAGGAAAGGTTCGCCAATATAAAAAAAATCATCAAATAAACGCCTCAAATAGAGAGCACAAAATAACAGCTCAAATAAAGGAATGGCTGGCGCATGTCTCGCCAGTACAAATGAAAAAAACTCAAATATAAACTCATTAAATTGAAAGTACAAATAACACCACAAATAGAAGAAAGACTGACCCATATATCTCGCCAATATAAATCAAAAATGTCTCGGCTGACACATATGTCTCGCCAATATAAATAAAAAACGGCTCAAATAGAGAACGCACAAAAGAAAGCCTCAAATAGAGACTGAAACATGTTTAACTAATTTCCCAACCTTACAAACTAACGAAAATAGAAATGAATCCGCGTGGCCCTAATGGGCTTTCGTAGTCATCCTATTTTCTGTGCATGTTTTAAATAAGGTAGAAGTTTCACCTGGATCCTTTGCTTGATTTACCAATATCTGATAAATCTAGTTCGTGGATAAATTGCTAGACTGTCAAGTCGCATGGGTTAGTACCCCTGTTTGATTGTTTCTTCACTCCAGATGGCCCCGATCCAAGCATCAAAAACTCTCGATTTTGGCATTCTCAGTAATTGTTTAGTGAAACATTAAAAGAAAGAATGAAATAGCTAACAAGCCTTTTATTTATATTTTAGATTATTGATATAATTACTTTTATTATTATTTTTTATTATTATTTTGTTATATAAATGTATTCATTTATTCAGTCATTCAATCGTTTATTCATTCATTTCCATTGTTATTGTGTTAAAATTATATTTGTAGGTTATAATAACGTAAATGAGTCTCCATGCCCCTTTCCTTAGTAAAGCGAGAATGTTGACAACCTGTTAAAATCTCAAACCTTGTTAGAATTCTGGAATTGTTACCCTATCATGCAAATAAACATGTCTGCTCTTAAACACCAACAATAAAATGGGGGTTGGTGGGGGGGGGGGGGGGGGGGGGGGGGGGAATCGGTAAATATATTCTAAGAAATATTTTCTTCAGCTGCATACTTTCACTTCTGAAATGTATATCAAAAACTGTCAAAAACATGATGAGCTGCATTTTCAAATTTTCAAATATCAATAACATGCCCAGAATACAGTTTCAGCCAGAATATAAAAGGAAACTGCACTAAAAATGTTTTAGAGAAAAGAAAGATTAACACTTTTTTGTACAAAACTACTTTAGACTGCACCACACGAGCACATCCGGTTGATTTAGTGCAATAAATAATTTAAGTCAATAACATTTCTTCTTCTTTTTCATTAACCTGTAATTCAATAATCAATCAAACAACCAAGCAACCAACAAATCTACCAACTAATCAATCAATCAAGCAGGCAATCAATAAACCCATCAACCAATCAATCAACCAATCAATCAACTACATGTAACTAACTAATTCATCCATTCATGATTAATTTATTTAGTTAACGGATAACGGTCAAACACAAGAAATTGATGGAACCGATGAATGCTCCCCGAATAAAGGTACACATGTGAAATACACTCAGACTGTAAGATGAGTTTGAGGATAAGCTTTATATTTGAAGAACTTCAAAGTCCTGTAACTCCGAAAAAAATAATCCAACCAGAATGTGCTGATAAAATGCGCTATTAGGCATCATAGTGATACTTCCTACTTTCACAAAAATCAGATGTAAAATGTAGGAGGAGTAGAGAGGAAATGCGGAAATATTTCACATTTTATAAAATCTTCAAGGTCGTTCAACTGGAATTTCCTGACAATATGCGCTACTAGACATTACAATGATACTTGAAAAGAGTCCTGAAAATCGAACGAAAATGTAGGAGTTGAGCAAAAAAGCTTTAGATTTCAAAACATTTTAAAGTCCCGTTACTTCGCCAAAAGTCATTCAAATGGAACGTCCCCACAATATGCGCTACTAGACATCATTGCTAATATTTCCCGTGAAGTTTCATGAAAATCTGATGAAAAACGTAAGAGTTGAGCGTACAAGAAAGCGGGAAAGACGGACATACATAAATACATACATACGGACGAACTTATATACGGACATGATGGCAACTATATGCTACTCCGAAATTGTCGGGCAGCATAATATATTATATTAATAATATAATATATGATATAATAGATTTCAATTAAAGAAATCAGATTGTACAATTCATTATAATATAGATATATTCGTATTTGCATTTACTTCTTTACACACCCGTTGGCGGGCATTTGTTGATCTTCACATACATCGTTACTACTGTTTACCATATCATCCCTTATTTGTAAATAGTTTTCATTGTCGTTTTTACCGTACTCTTCAATAATCGACAATTAAATTCGCGTAAAGTATGCCCACCTCAATCGTGAAAACTCGGTCAATCCCGTCATTTTTCGGGATCATGCCTTGTGTGTTTATCGACTCTTCTGTATGTTCAAAATCTTGCCATTTTGTTATCCGGAAGGCAACGATGCAGAAAATAGTGCACTGCTGCTTAGCTGTTACTATATAATATAGCCGTTAGCCACACGTGTTGATGTACAATTTGCGTTGTTTATTTGTTATTTTACAATATAGATGAAGGTTGTATCACTGCTTTCATGTAAATAAACTCTAGATGGAGCAATCGGCTAAATAACATTTCAAAACTTTGATGACAACATTGATTTTAAAACCAATTTGGAAATTACATTCGAGTTATGCTTCAAAGAAGTGAACGAGATGTTGCGAATGAAACCACTTGTGCCGAAGTTCGATCTGCTCCCCAAAGTGCATGACGCTATTAATTCATTATTTATTTACTGAATTGTTATTGTTATTGTAAAACTTAATATATAAAAGAATGAGAAAGTACAAACATCTACAAAATACCTTTCAAAAAGCACTGGACCCCCGAGGTGTTACAAACATGTTAGAATAAACAGATGGGGAAAAAATCATTTCTACAGTGCTACAGTTTATAAAAACCCACATACTCTGAGAATATTTTTTATTACTTCTCCTGATCCTTACTTCTCTTGATCCTTACTTCTCTTGATCCTTATCTTAGCCTCATTCATAGTTTTAATTAGCTTTGGGGTTGCTTTTTACTGTATCCTGCAGTATCGTTTTTATGGCTTAGGTTTTGAGGTAGGGTTATTCACTATCTAGTCATCACTCCCTTAGCCTCGTCCGTCGGATGGGGACTTAAACCGGGCGGTCCCGTGCATCGGTCTATCCTCCGAGCACGTTAAAGAACCATAGGAATCTATTCGATAATAAGAATAGGGCTCTATTATTACTACTGTTAATTCCCTTTATCAAAATCTCTCCATTTATTTTATTTCTTTAGCCTTATTCAGAGTTTTTATTAGCTTTGGAGTTGCTTTATACTGTATCCTGCAGTATCGATTTGAGGTTTTAGGTTTTGACGTAGGGTTTATCATATCTTTTCCACATCATCACTCTCTCTTCATAACTAAATGTCAGCGTACTTTTTTACCCTTATCCAACCAGAAATGTTCTTTTATTAGTATCACATTTTGCTCCAGAGTGTCTAGTCAAAGTGGCCATTCCCTGCAACAATGCCAAACGACAAGTTGTTTTTTAAATAGTTTTATTTAAACAACCGTGTATTTTAGAGTATTTTTGTTTCGTATTTGTTCTTTTCGTGTCTCAGAGGGCTGGCGTGGCGCAGTCGATAGCGCTGCGGATTTGTAACCGGAGGACCCGGGTTCAATCCTCCGTGGTGCCACTGAGTTCCGACGGTGTGTTCTTGTGCAAGACACTTTCCCTTAGACTCGTCCGTTGGATGGGGACGTAAACTGGGCGGTCCCGTGTATCGGTTTATCCTCCGAGCACGTTAAAGAACAATAGAAATCTATTCGATAATGAGAGTAGGGCAGGTTCCCGGATTCCTATGTATCCTTACCCTGTCTCTGGGGCGGCTCTAAATAACCTATACTGTGTTGATGAGCCGTTAAACAACATTCAATTCAATTCAATTATTTTCGTGTCTGTGTACCCCTGATGAAGGCGTAAGCCGAAAGCGCTTGGGTTTTTATAAACTGTAGCACTGTAGACATTTTATTTTCCCCATCTCTCTCTCTCTCTCTCTCTCTCTCTCTCTCTCTCTCTTTATATATATATATATATATATATATATATATATATATTTTATTCCATTATGTTTTATCTAAATATTAACTCAACTAAAAAGGTACTAAATAGGTAATGATTGCACTGCTGAAATAAATAGGACATATCACAAGTGTATGTCATGTTATCAGATGGTAATGTGAGACCCAAACTGTATACCTAGCCTCGTCTTTACATGTTTTTGCAGTAGCTTAGCTGCTTGTAGCCACTGCAGGCCTGTGACTACATCTTATTCCCAAAATAAAAATTCTAAACACTCTAGAAATGCATTACAAAATGAAAAAGGGATGGGGTTTGAAGGGTGGAGGGTTTGGTTGTAAAACAATCTGAATTGTTAACTTTTTGTAATAACGTCCAGAATAACCTTTACCAATACATTTTAAATCTGTAACACGTTTTTTCCCCCACAAATCTTCAGAATACAACATTGTATGTGTAATTTTAAAACAAATGAATAAATGAATGAATGGTGTTTTACAGCACGTCGACACATAGGTCATACTGTGCGCAAAAACCGACGAATCATGAAGGAATGAAGTAGTAATTAAAAATAATGTAAACGTATCAAGATAAACAAGTATCTACAAATAAGGGATGATATGGTACCAATATAAACTATGTATATATGTAAATCAAAAAATGCCTGCCAACGAGCATGTAAACAAGTTAATATATATAGGAAAATATTATATTGATTTATAAAGTCTGATTTCTTTAAGGAAATCTAAAACAAGACTTAAATCAATAGTATCAAATAACTCTTTCAAAGTATTAACTGTGTAGTATCTTTGTCTCATAGGATCAAAATCTACACATTTTAACAAGATATGTTTGACCGTTAACGGTGCAAAACAGGGTTTACACCGGCAAACAGTCTGGCAACTGCTCACCCTGTAATAAATATGAATGAGTACAACGTGTTTGCCTTATCCTGACCCTGTCTAGGACAACTTCCTCTCGACGAATGGGTCTACTAGAAGCACGCCATTCTCCGAGTAACGGTTTAATGGAATGGAGTTTATTGTTCACCGACAAGTCCCAAGCGGCTTGCCAAGAGTTACAAATATATGTGTTGATACAAGTTTAAAAATCAGTATAAGGTAATTTGGTATTATATATATGTAAACCTAATGCTGCCTTAGCAACACTATCATCTCTATCATTACCACGTATTCTTACATGGCTAGGAAGCCAGCAGAAAATAATAATATTATCATCTTTAAGGGATTTGTACTTTTCTAAATGTTGAAGCACAATTGAATTATCATGTTTCATATTACCCAGTGCTTGAAGAGATGAAAGGGAATCAGAAAAGATTACGAAATGGTCATCATTAGATTCCTGAATATAATTTAAGGCAAGTTCAATTGCCTTAAGTTCAGCTGAAAAGATTGAGGCCTTGTCAGGCAGACGGCTCTTTATGCTATGTTTGTGAACAACAGCTGCTGCAGCTACCTTGTCTCCATCTTTAGAACCATTTGTGTATATATGTTGAAAGTTACTGTATTTCGATTTAATTTCATTAAATTTGCTTTGAAAGATAGTAGGATCTGTAATGGATTTGTTATTATTACAAAGATCAAAAATAAGTGTTTGTGTTTCCAAAGTCCACGGTGGAATTTGTGGTACTTTGTACTTGGCAATCAAATTTAGGTCGATTTCAGTGACTCTTAATTTTTGGTTTAATTCGAAGGACCAAATGGCCGAATTGGCCTTCGGTTTTCGATGAAAAAGAGGTCCATAATTAGGATTAAAAACAGTATCGAAAGTTGGATTTGAAGGGATAGATTGTAATTTAATGGTTATCTGAAGGGCTAATTTGTCCCGTCTGTGATACAGTGATTGTTTATTAGCTTCAACATATAGACTTTCGGCTGGTGATGTACGAAAGGCTCCTAAGGCGAGTCGTAATCCTTGATTATGTATAGGATCGAGAATCTGCAAGTATGACTTGCGAGTCGATCCATATACTATTAAGCCGTAGTCCAGCTTGGATCTGATAAGAGATCTGTAAAGTCGCACGAGGACTTTTCGATCTGCTCCCCAATTAGTGTTTGCAACAACTTTAAGTAAGTTAAGAGCTTTAAGGCATTTGGCCTTCAAGTATTTAAGGTGTGGCATAAACGTTTAATTTACGGTCAAAAAAAGACCTAGGAATTTTGTCTCATCCACTACTGGTAAAGGTGAACCGCCCAGTGTTAGATGAGGGTCTTCGTGATGTTTGCGTAGTTGACAAAAGTGCATATAATTGGTCTTTAGATTTAGAAAATCAAAACCATTTTCATCAGACCAGTTCTGATGTTTATTGAGACATTGTTGTAATTGTCTCTCAGTAGTTTTCATGGTTTTTGCACGATAACATAAAACCAAGTCGTCAACATATAGAGAACAATCCACACCTGGATTGATGCATTTTACTATACTGTTAATCTTTATATTAAAAAGCGTGACAGAGAGTATGCTTCCCTGTGGAACCACCCATCTCCTGTTCATGAATATCAGAGAGGGTTTGAACCCATTCGGACACGAAACTGGCTATCATCTTAGAATTTCTCTATAAACATAGGTAATCGGCCTCTAGACCAAGGTCATGATACCGTACTTCCATGCAGTATCATAAGCTTTTTCCAAGTAAACAAATACAGCGACTAAACTTCCCTAATAAACGATTCAAATCGAATGAGATTGTCCGTTGTGCCTCGTTGGCGCCGCAATCGACTTTGATACTTTGTTTCAGTTTGTTGGACTCCAGGTACCAAACGAGTCTCTCATTAATCATTCGTTCCATGGTTTTACATATACAACTCGTTAAAGCGATTGGGCGATAATTTATTGGGTCTGTATGATCCTTTCCAGGTTTGGGGACTGGAATAACGATTGCTTCCCGCCAGGAATTGGGGAAGTTTCCCGTCACCCAAAACTTTATTAAATATATCAAAAAGGGTAGAGAGACAGGATTCAGGTAAATGTTTTAATAATTGATAATGGATATCATCAGGACCAGCTGATGTATGATGAGCCTTTTTAACGGACTCTCGAAGATCTTTGAGAGTGAATAGTTTTTTTTAAAAGAATTCTAGGAGATCATACAACTGAAATCACCTAAAAATCACATCTGCGGTGCTTAATTGCTTGGGTCTACAACTTACAATCTACCAGCTATGTCCCTGTTTTGTGTTTATATATAACTGTATAAATTGTGAACTGTTACTACCCTTTTACAAATTCTTTCAGCTTTTAGCACATTATTTTTACCAGGAGTTTTCTTTCGGTGACCTGTATTTTATGGAAATGACAATTATTACTAATGCTTGTATTGAGTCTTCTAAGGAAATGCTACTTTTTCCTGACAACTAATGCTTCTCTTTGCCCATATTGAACAAATTACATGATTTAAAACGGAAGTTTGATTTATGAAAGACAATTCAAACCTTTTTAGTCGTCATAGCTCAATATTACATCAGCGGGCATCTAATTACAATCCTCTTTAGCAAAACGTTTGTTACAAAATGCGTTCCAGTACAACCCAATAAATATCATCCTTATTAGTATTTGTTATGTTGCGAATATGGATAAACTTGATTGATTATACTAGATAAATTACTGAACCGTTCTTCTAGAAATATTGTTCTAAGAAGAAAGTGCAAAATACAGTTCCGGTGGTATGTTATAAATTGCAGTGTTTTTTTGTGTCGAAGAAAAATGCGATACATAGGGATCACTTTATCGTCCGTCCGTCCGTCCGTCAGTCCGTCACGAAAACTTGACGTTGGCTATAACTTTATCATTTCTTGATATTTCTTCATCAAATGTTCAATATATACTCATCATGACAACATCGACATACCATATGCTAAAATATAAAGGTCAAGGTCACACTGAAGGTCATTATATTGGTTAAATACTCATTTTCCTCTTCACGAAAACTTAACTTTGACTATAACTTTCTCATTTCTTGATATTTCTTCATCAGACTTTCAGTATATACTCATCGTGACAACACGACATGACATACTAAAATATAAAGGTCAGGATTACACTGAAAGTCATTATATTGGTTAAATACTCATTTTTGTCTCGCCTTTTCGAAGAAAAAAGGGAGACAAAGGGATAACTTTTCCGGCGGCGGCGACGAAAGCGAAGGCGACGGCGTCATCAACACTTTGTTCACATTTTTGGAAAGTATATCTCCCCAATACCGTCAAAGGTATTGCTTTGAAACTTTGTATGCACATTTACTTGAGTAACCCCTTACACTTTCACTTAGCCCCTTCCCACCAATGAGCTTGACCTTGACTTTAAAGACAACAGAACTTAGTCAAATTTTCTTGGTTAAAGTTGTTGGTTAAAGTTCTTTGGAAGGTATATATCTCCAATATCATCAAGGTATTGCTTTGATACTGTGTATGAACATTCACTGGGGTAACCCCTTACACTTTCACTAAGCCCCACTAATGACCTTGACCTTGACATTAAAGACAAAATAACTTAGTCAAATTGTCTTGGTTAAGGATGTTGGTTAAAGCTTTTTGGAAAGTATATATCTTCAATACCGTCAAATGTATTGCTTTGAAACTTTGTGTAACCCCTTACCCTTTCAGTAAGCCCCCATTCCACCAATGAGCTTGACATTGACTTTAAAGACAACAGAACTTAATCTAGTTTTTCTTGGTTACAATGTTTTTGGAAGGTATGTATCTCCAATACCGTCAAAGGTATTGTTTTGAAACTTTGTTTGAACATTCACTAGGGTAACCCCTTACCCTTTCGCTAAGTCCCACTCCACCAATGACCTTGACTTTATAGACAAAAGAACTATGAGCATTAACATTCACCTTGTAC
>JAWPHD010003527.1:0-100000 GCA_037043455.1 Cyrtodaria siliqua | reverse complement strand
TTTTGGGACTCACATATTTTGAGCCACTTGCAGGTGTGTTTTTCTATATTTACCAAAACCTCTGATACTTTTCATGCAGCATATATGGTGCTACTAATGTTGAACTAATACTGAACAGGGGTCGGGTGATGTTATATAGCAATATGCATGGACAACTTTTAAAAAAAACTTCTTCCGAAAATAAAATAAGTACATTTTACCAGAAGGGCGTCCACCATGAGGGCTTCTTGCATTGCTAAATAACGATATTTGTGTTTATTATTTCCCAAATGAAGCCAACAACACAGTAAAACACAGTAGCCATTAGTTCTTAAGACACTTTTACACACACACATTCTAATTTATTCCTTATTCAACGGAATTAACAATTTTCTTTATTTCTTTACATAGCTAGACGATCGTCTGCCTCTGCCTGCGGTACTCTTCTTTTTAAATTAGTTTCGTTAAAGCTATAGAGTCTCTATTTTAACTAGTAATTACTTATGAATATGAATGAGTCACATGTGAAGTAGTTTCAAATCGACGAACACCCCAATAGTCGGTATATAAAGGCAGAAATCAATGCGAAAAATATCACATTTTTATTTAGCCTTCGTACAGGTAACATCGATAAATATACGGCTTCAGAATAATTATATGTGATAAAAAAGTACTTGCCCGGAACGGGATTTGAACCACAGCCGATGCGCTGTTAAGTTTTGATGGCCGTACATTTAACCACTATATCACGGCTATTTATTGGTATGTTCTAGCATTATTAACACTAAATAGACATTAAGTAATAACTAGCGCACACACAACTCATCAAGCGCTAAATAACAAGTCGAGATATGGTTGTTTTGAGGCGGAATATTAGTTTCATATTGATAACACATAGTATTACACCAGGCAAATGTTAATTTACACGTCCGACAAGATCTACTTATGAAAGTTATTTTGCCTCATAATAAATGGTAGATTGTATACCATTTTCTCAAGAAGCGTGATAGCTCAGTGGATAGAGCACCTGACTTGAAATCAGAAGGTCGTGTGTTCGAGTCCCGAAAGATTCTGTAAATCAAAATGCTACCTGCTTAGAGGTACGATATGCACTGGTCGATGTCTATGCAATGAATGATGTCCTGCGTTATTGTTGCTCGCTTAAATACCCGATTTCGACATGCGATGGTTGGTGAACATGAAATTACAAATAAAGACACGCCTACAAAGAAGAAATCGATTGATATAGAGACTCTGTAGCTTTAAGCTCTAAAATAAGTCAATATTGACATAACTACCACAGGATAGAAAAATATTCCGTCCGTAGTAGTTCTTAAAAAGTAAAAGAAAACCTTCTTGATTCCATAGCTCTAATGCAGCACCAGTCACTCTAGTGCATCACTGATGAGTTTTGGACAGCAGTTATGTTAATTCGACTGTCTCAGACCACACATTTGTGTCAGTTCCTTTGATTTTAATGGAAACGCATGTGACAAGAAGCATTTTTGAATGAAAAATACCACTTTAATTATGCATTCATGCAATTTTACTTTATTACAAGTCACCGCGAAACGTAAAACCTAAGAAAACTACTGGAATTTCAGTTCGGACATTTGGTGTGCATTAAGACCTTTCACGACTGTTTTGAACGACTGTCTTCAAATTTTGATTAAACGCTTTGAAAATAAATTGTTTGCAAATAAACGTGAAAATATTTTTTTTTCATCAAGATTGAGCGCCCATCGGCAGCACCGGCTACTCCTCAAACGACGCAGACGCCAGCACCATTATACCGTTTGGTATGCGTGGCTCAATAACTTTAGAATATATAACCAAATCCTCATGAAACTTAGTCATAATGTTTATAGTGTCCAGGTCGGGTACCAAAACCATCCTGATTGCCATAGAAACGCCGGGAGTTATAGTCATTGAATTGATAAAACATTGAGTTTTCGGCGGTTACAGCACAATAACTTAAGTATTTATATTCCAGTCTTCACATAATTGATCGACAAGGAAGCAGACACAATTTTCATTCGTACATACCCTTTGTTTAACACTACTTCCATAATTCAAAACTATAAGCAACATGTTCTACGATCCCATAAAGACAAGGAGGACACATCCATAAAAAAAAAATTATTAGAAATTATTCAGCTACAACAAAATAGTTTCTGACCTTGTAATTTTGATAAATGTAAACATATTCAGCATTTCTTTCCTAAAAGTCCGAAGTATAGATTGCCTACAGTGATTGATTTTAATGCATGTCGTGCTCAGATACATTGAGGATTAGGATGTTAGTATAAAATGGCTGTCGTAGAGAACATGCGAAGCCGAACTCCCTTTCTACTTTAAAAAGTTAACCCCTCTTTACTCCTACGTTAATGTTTTATCACTGAAACTCGGTAGCACTATTTGGTATACTCCAGTTCAATCTACTGAAGAAGATGTTGTTTCCACGAATATCACTCGGTGCACCACTTTCAAGTTTGGCATAGACGAAACACAAAAATCTAGTGCTTCATCTCCAAACGTGTTACCTTTTGTCTTAATACAGTTAAAGATCTCGTTAAACAATAATGTGCTAAAGCTCATTTATGAGTATTTTTTACTTTTCCACGCTATATACAAGTACAACCTGACTACACAACCTTATCAAAGACAAGCTTATTGCTCTCATTAAAAATATCGCTTGAGAAAACACTATTAAAGCGGGTTTTACTAACGGCAGTTTGGACGATTACACTATGTGGACTTGCCAAGATGATTGTGAAGCACTTATTCGCTTATTCTTATATGGTTTTCATAATTGCACATGGTAAGGTAGCAATGAACAGTGTTTCTTTGAGTTTTCGCTTTGATAACGCAATCTTATAATTACACATGGTAGCAGTGAACCATTTATTTGTGTTTTGATGCACACGCCAACGAACACGCAAGCCTTATATGTGAACAATTGCATTTTTGTGCTGATGTGTAATTCTAGTATGTTGTGCTACAAAGTTGAATATGTATTCATTATGTAACGCATGTCAAGGATTTGTTCAGAACGAAGCGAGGTCGTCCACCTCGATTCAAAAAGTTTGGTAGGAAGAACTGATGGTAAAAATGGGAATAAAGTGTCTGGTAAGTAAAACGGTCGTGACTTTACGTCTTCGTGACAATATTTTTTTTAAAAAAATATTTTAACCTACTTGACTTGATATATTATCTGATTATTATGTTATACTTTGTTCCCAGTTCATACCCAGATTTAATGTTATTTTCTCTAGGCAGCTATTTTACGCTTGGGTAAAACCTTGCTTGTTCACGCTGCATCTTTCACCACATACAGACATATGTAAGTGCAGCCTTAATGACATAACTCGGTATCAGGATGATTCATTGAACATTGAGAACCTTTAAGCAAATATTTCCGATCCGATGTGGTCGCTTCTTTTCTCGATTTACATCTCTCTATTGAATGAATGAATGAATGAATGAATGAATGAATGAATGAATGAATGAATGAATGAATGAATGAATGAATGAAAGTCTTTATTTACAGAGGGTAACCCAATTAGTATAAACTAATCTTCCTTGGGGCCCTCTAAAGCAATATTTACATACATACAAATACATAATTATATAGCAATATAACAATCAGCATAACAAATTCAAAGTTAGCATTATTCATAAACATGATCAACATGATAACAATGTTACACAACAACATAATACATACATATGGCGGCAGAGGTTTAACTTACAGACTTAAATATGGCCATATTTACAATTTTAGCTTTATGACTGTTGATTCGAATTTATCCACTTAGTATAATTTACTGTGAAACTTTTAATACTTTCGCTCTGTCTTATTTCATTTTGAATGCTATTCCATACTTTTACCCCAGAGTAAGACATACTCCCTTTAAAAAGTTCTATATTTGGTTTGGGTATTAAAAAATCCGATTTATTTGAAGAACGTAAATGATTTGGACGCCTGACATTGTAATTGAACATATTTTGAATATATGACGGGACTGCATTTTGCGATACCCTGTACATAAATTTGGCTTTATGAAGTCAAACCCTCTGTTCAATATTAAGAGAATTAATTATATTTAAAGCCTCGCTTAAAGTGGTATATTGTTCACCTAGAATGATACGACATGCACTTCGTTGTAATCGCACTAAAACCTGGATATTTGATTGTTTTGTACTACCCCAAATGATACTACAATAGTCAAGATGTGGTTGGA
The DNA here is from genome assembly GCA_037043455.1 of Cyrtodaria siliqua. Classification (NCBI taxonomy): domain Eukaryota; kingdom Metazoa; phylum Mollusca; class Bivalvia; order Adapedonta; family Hiatellidae; genus Cyrtodaria; species Cyrtodaria siliqua. The sequence continues at coordinate 95,777 of JAWPHD010003527.1, read as the reverse complement.
CATAGGCTTTGTAAAACATTATTCTATAATTAACAGGAATAAATACTTTAATTCTTGATAATAGCCATAAATTACTAGATATTTTCTTCCTAAGAAATTTTATATGCGTATCCCATTTAAGGTTTTCATTTATATATATGCCAAGAATTTTATCACCTGTTGTGATTTCCAGATTTAAGTCTTTATATTTCAAATTTAGAGGTTGATTAACTAATCTTGTCCGTTTCTGGGGTGTCGTTATCAATATTACTTTTGTTTTTGAAGCATTTAATACCATACCATTGTTTAGACAACATGTACTGACGTTATTCAAAGCAGCTTGTAAATTCATTTCAACTTCTAATTTAGATTTATTTATGTCATATATTGTAGTATCATCTGCATACATATCAACGTTTGAAACATTATCCTGTACATACATAGGCAAGTCATTTATGAATAAAATAAATAAAAGAGGCCCTAGAATGAACCCTTGCGGGACCCCGCATGTCGTAATTTGCTTATCAGAGAGAACACCGTTTAAGTTCACCGCTTGAGTTCTATTTGTAAGATAAGACCTGAACCATTTAATAGTATTATCTCCTTGAAAAAGAAAATTCATTTAGCAAACTCTATGACAAGAGAGATATGAGGGATTTGAACCAAGACCCTTGCACTGTTATTTGTTTCTTAGCTAATGGACGTGTACCAACATCGAATGGGATATGTTTTACGCTTTGTTATAGTTCTATGCGTGTTTTTGGTTGACTGTGGTACTTGAATGCTACATTTCCTATTCGACTTTTATATATGTAAACTTTATTAATACAAAAGACCAAATGGCCTATCAGTATACAATACAAAACACATCATATTTATAATTTAACATTCAATGGCTTGCTGGCATCACTTTTACCAGTATATGTAATATATTCATTATTGTCCATCTGATGAATACACGTTTGTTATTTTATAATCAAATAAATATATAGTTTATTAATATAAAAAGCCATAGGCCTATCAGTATAATCTACCAACTTAATTAACGAAATGATAATAATTATAATAGTAGATGTCCAAATGCATTACAACTACTCAAAACTATTTAACCTCATGTACTGAGAGGTTAAAATCTAGGTTACAGTCGTAGTCAATATTACATGGAAATATACAATTCGTTTTTATATTTGCCTTAATCATGACACTTGAAGTTAAGATCTTGCCAAAACTAAATGCAAGAAATTGGATGTGTAGATTAAGATTAACGCATAAACAAAACATCATTTATGTTCACAAAAGAAAAAAAAATAGATAAATAAATAAGTAAGTAAACAAAATGTTGAACTTATAGAATAACATATACTTCCTGATCTCATTCAAATTAATCAAAAGTGACTTTTATAATTATTATGAAATCTTATTTTGTCCTAATTCAAATAGAATATACTCTTTCTCTTCAAGAATGCTTTGTGTGTATAGTTAGAAATATTTCTTATTGTTTTAACATTTTCATTTTTCGTTAATTCTATAAATTTTGGTATATTCGGGCGTTTCCAATAATAAGCTTTAAAATATTGTACCCTAAGATCAGAATAAAGGGTACATTCGAGTAAACAATGAAATTCGTCTTCTAGAGTGTTACATAATTGGCATTTTCTTTCATTTAATGGAGTCTTATTTGGTTTATGCCAACGGCCTGTCTTGATTTCTAACCTGTGAGATGACACTCCTAATCTTGTTAATATAAAGCGAAACTTGTTTATTGTAATTTTGTCTAAATACCTTTTAAAATCAAACTCAGAGAAAAAATTTCAATTTGTTCGGACCAGTTTTGTGTAAAACAATATTTTAGCCTTAGCTTGAATAAACTTATAAACGCATTTACATTTTCTACACCTTGGTTTAACCAAACATGATAGAAACCCAAATTATCAAAAATATTTTTTATGTTTGTTGTCCATGATGATTTATTTGGATTGTTCTGCATATCAGCTAACATCATATTGTACGTAAGCTTTACATATTTAGAATCACTGCATCTCAGAATCTTAAACCAATATTATATCCTTGAAAAAAATCTTGGGTTTGGATTTTAACACCTAACAACATATTGCAAAATGTTAAATGTATCCGTTCAATTTGATCAGCTTGTATATATCCCCAGACTTCTGATCCATAACATAATATAGGCGATACAAGTTTATCAAATAAGTCTAGTGTGTGACTTACTGGTATATCTGTAAATTTATATAGATAACTGTTAAGTTTAAACATTGCTTTTAGCGCCTGTCCTGATAATGTATCGCATGTATCAGAAAAGGACCCACCAGTGGTAAAAACTATTCCGAGATAGCTAAACTTATTTTCTAATTCTAAATTATCATACTTAAAGCTACACCTAATCTGTTCCTTCCACCTTTCTTAAAATAGCAATTTTAGATTCATTTACATTAACTGTTAGACACCATGTGTCACAATAATCTTTAAGTATTTCTAAGCCATCCTGAAATCCCTTCTTAGATTCTGAAAATAAAATTATATCATCTGTACATAACAATAATAATAATTTAAACATCCCTACATCTACACCTTGAAAACCTTTTAAATTCAACGTGTCTTCTAGATCATTAACGTACATAGAAAACAAAAAAGGTGAGAGTCACTCAACCTGAGCTACTCCGAGTGTACATGAGAAATATTCACTAAGTTGTTGATTGTATTTAACTCTTGATTAGACATTACTATACATGGTTTTAATGACATTTAGTCCCCTAACACCGTATTTAATTAGTTTATACCAGACGATATCCCTAACAACGTAATCAAAAGCCTTTTTAAAATCAATAAATGCTACGTACAATTTTTTATTATCGTTTAAAATGTGATATATAACACCATGTAGAATAAATATATTGTCTACTGTCCCCATGTTCTTTATAAAACCCGCTTGCGCCTCAACATAAATATGATAATCCTCTGCCCATTTATTCAATCTGTTATTTAGTATTCGTGTAAAGAGTTTACCGAAATGGCTCAATAACGTTATTCCCCGATAGTTTTCCACCTCATTTACATTGCCCTTTTTGTGTAATGGTACAATATATCCCTCTGTCCACTTTTCCGGAAAGTATTCCAAATCGTAAATTTTATTAAACAGTTCAAATAAATAGCCAATTATATAATCAATTCCATATTTAAAAGACTCGTTTATTATAAAATCTGGGCCGCCGGATCGTCCGCAGCGCAATTCTCTGCATACCTTTTTTATTTCCTCGAGCGAGATTTCATTGTTCAGTCCAGAAAACATAACCTGTAATTCGCCGTTTAGGTACCGTTCGTTAAACTCTAAAACATCTTCCTCAGGTTGAAAGAAAACAGAATCATGATCATTTATAGATTTGAAATAAAAAGCAAAGTGTGTAGCTGTTAATTTAGTTGAAGATTTACTAGTCGTAATATTTTTTAGTAATTTCCAATATTCTTTGGCATTTTGAAATCTCATTTTTTTCTAATTTATGTGTTGTCCCTTTATTATAATTATGTTTTTTATTTCTTATTACATTTTTATATTCTGTCCTAGCCTGTGTCATGTGCTTTCTATTATTTTATGATTTGTCTTTCCTATAGTAATTTAATTTCTCATAAAACAGATTTTGGTTTTCTTTACAAGTACCATCAAACCATGGCTTCGCATGCTTTCTGCCAGTGTTTGTATCACTGCTTAAATTTCTTTTAAACAACGGGCTACAAATATTATCCATGTAATTATAGAAACAATCAATATTGTTATCAACTTCAACATGGCTAAGTACTGATAATATATTTACAGTTATACTATCTAATTTCTGTTTATTACTATCGTTTTTAAGAAGGTCTGAGTATATATCCGCTTTATCATTATTCCATTTATAATGATAATCAATATATTCTAAAATGTCATCCATTTCATAATTCTTTTCCGAATCTGATTAGAGCATATTTCCTAATGAAAAATGTAAAAAACAATGATCTGACAAATTATTTGGTTCATCAATTATAAATTTTGTTAAATAGTTCATTAAATATTGACGGCATAACACATTATCTACTACACTACATCCAGCATTCTTAACACATGTATATTTACCAATTCCTCTATCTTCCCCTATTCTCCCATTTATAATTCTAAAACCGGTAAGTTTGCACAAATTTAAAAGTTCAGTACTATATTCATTTCTATGACTATCTTTTGAAGACCTAAACATAATATTGTCTGGAACGTAATCGTCAGGTAACAAATTGTGATTTAAATACTCATTTTCAACATAATCACACACATTACTAACCCTGGCATTTAAATGTCCTGCAATGATAATGTTACAAGCATTATTGTATTTATTTTCTATAAAAAGTATATCGTCCGCTATAAGCTCAAAAATATTTTGCTCAACAAAAGCTTCCCGGCTGCTACCAACTGGTATATTATAGCATAAACATACAAATACATCATCAATTAAACCAAAAACATTTCCTTTTAATTTAATCCTTAGTAAACAATCATTTACTGATTTAACAAAGATATCGTCACTCACATATTTATTAGCAACATAAGCAACAAGTATCCCACTGTCCCTACGAGAATTCTTATGTTTATCTTTTCTATTTAAAACAAAACAGGTAAAACCGTCAACTTCATAATTCAATATAGGATTTCCCCATGTCTCACAAAATAATAAAATGTCATGTGTTTTAAACAAAGCAATAATATCTACTTCTGAGTTATAACGAGTTATATATTGAACTTGGCGTGTTGGTAGTGAAGCGTGGGATTGCAGTTAATGTCACTGGAATCAAGGTCGAGTGTGATATTGAAGCGAAACTTGGTGTGTATTTAGGTTATATAGAAAAGAATTGTTGGACTGCATTGAGATCACAGGAGTAATGTTATTGAAAAAATAAAAATGGTTTCTGGCGCAAAGATTTATTGAGTAAATGTTGGGTGTAGCTTTTATGGTAAGGACACTTAAGGATTTGTTTGCGGTCTCGTCTAGCAAGGGCAGGGTCACTGTTACTAGAAATAAATCAGTAATTTGAGCTACAATTGTTATTTGCAATTTATTTAAATTATAATCAAAACGTTGCATGCATTCGTATTCATTTGTTGTATATTCATTTCCCAGGTACATGTCTATCGTTGGTGGAATTTACTGTGTAAACATGATTTAATATTTGAATATTTCCACTGAAATATATATTATTATGTTTTTAAATCATAATATTCTAATTGGAGGTCATTGCTTCTCATCTTGCATAAGCGATGGTATAGTTTAATAAACTATACAATCCCAAAGCTAAGTTTACAAAATTCAGCCAATAACATAATCGCTGCTACACAATATTTCACAGATAAATGTAATATTAACAATAACAATTTTACCAAAACGTTAATATCTATCCAGTTATACCATGTGACATTTACCTATTTTGAAAAAGAAACAGTTGCTCTTTAATACTATCCTTAATCAAAATCCCAGTACACCAACCTCCAATGCAACATTGAAATACATGTACACTATAGAGGAAATATATATATATATAGCGCATTTAAATGTACAAAAAGATAACATTTCAATGGTTCAAAATACAAATTATCCATATAATTCTCCCAACAATAAGCATTTTACATATGATTACTATTGTAGATACAGTAGGAACGCAGCCCTATGGCGTAGGAATATTTATCAAACAAGGTCTCGTGATACAATCGATAACAAAATGACATTATTGAGAAAATTTTCACTGGTCAGATTTATACACCTCTTATCTATAAACTGTGATTATGACAAAACACAATCACAGATCGTTGTTAAAGTAATAATACTCACAAACTACATTGGTCGAACATAATTGGGGTACACTTCGTGTAATTCCCATTAATAGTTAAAAGGTATTTTTCAAAGAGATGAATTTAGGTTGTCTTAAGGTTTAAATTGCCAACAATGCGCTTCTAAATCAAAATCGATTTATTTCGTCATTTTAGAAGCGAGAATAAAAACAAATGCATGTACGCATAGATAAATCTTTCCTCTGTCCATATGCAAAAGTTTAATGAAATCGGAGACAAGTACTTTTTTTCCCAAAATAAACTAACATGACCCACGTACTCAAAGACGGCATAATGCATATACATTTACAGACGCGACCGGGTACACAAGAAAAGAAATAATTCCATTATTTCAATACATATTTTTCAAATGTATGTATCCATGCATTCCAGATTAAATTTCTGATCTATACATGCTTTTGGTTTATGCCGGAGTGCTCAGAATAGGTTTTAACAAACCGAATTGCAACGGTACGTCGGGAAAGGAAATGAGGATGGTGAAAATATATGTTGCAGTGCTAATTTTCTGAATCCGAAAAAGACATGTTGACTATTAAAAACCAAAATTTAAAGTCAATCAGAAAAAAGTACTTTTTTTCCCCCAAAATTAACAAAGTACACCGTGTTCGCTAAAATATGAACAATCACCTTTCGGAGTTAATTTACACGCGGGATATAAACATGATAAAACAATGAACTTGTGAAATACTTTTTAAGAGATATATTGATTTCAACATTGTTCTGTATTTAATAAATTATAAGAGTAGAATGTTCACAGTTTTTCTCAAGGACACCATTACGGGAGTATCCCTGCAAACCTGCCCCTCATCCCACCCCCACCACCCTCCATACCGTATTGATTAAGTTGTATATAGCTGCAAATGCGCAGTTTTAATCAAATTCGATTTATTTCATCATTTTAGAAGCGAGAGAAAAAAACAAAAGCATGTACGCGTAAATACATCTTTTCTTCTGTAGATATGTAAAATATAAAAAAAATCGGAGGCAAGTACTTTTTCCCCCCGAAGTACACCGTAATCGCTTAAATACGCCGAATCGACGTTCCAAATCGATGTTCGCACGGAATAAAATTGTGGACTTATGAATTCATTTATAAAGATAAATCGATTTCAGCATTGTTCAGTAGTTGTTATATTATTGATGTAGTATGTTCACAGTATTTATGAGAGGAACATTACGGTAGTATCCCTCCAACCCCGTCGGCTTCCCCCCTCCAACCCGTACACAAACTACGTTGTGTATTGCTGAGAATGCGCCTTTTATTCAAATCGATTTATTTCGTCATTTTAGAAGCGAGAATAAAAACAAAATCATATAGATACATCTCAATAATTTCAATAAACGGAGACAAGTACTAATTAAGTAACAGGACCGTCCGACCCAAAGACGGCAACATTCATATTCATTAAGGAAAGACGACCGGCTACAGAAACAATTAAATAATTTCGTTATGTAAACACATATATTTAAAATGTATGTGTCCATGTATTTTACACTAATTTTTTTTTTATCTATACATGCTTTGGGTTTATGTCAGAGTGGCCAATTTATTTTAACAAACAATGTTGCAACGGTATATCGGAAAATGAAATCATGATGGCGGCAACATACGTTGCAGAGTTAAATTTCGAAATCAGAAAAAGCGATAAACTAATATTAGTTTAACAGGCAGAAAGACGTATATTATTTTAACTGTTCGTTTAAAACTGAGGGGCGACTCGGGTTTTAAAGAAAGCAAGATTGGCATGTGTCCCTTTAACCAAGTAAATAAATGACTGACGAGTAACATACATGCTACTGTCAGTAACAAACATGATTATGTGTGGACTCGAAGATTTCATAACATAAACATGTGGACATGACATTGTGTCAATGAGCACTTGCCAGATTTGTGGTGTTGTGAAATACTGTACGCGTGAATCCAAAAAATGCGGGTCGTTTATATTTATAGGGCATATATAGTTATATATATACATGTTTATATATATTATTCTATATTTATATGGTCCCAGAACGCAGTCATACTCACTACTATATTGAAAGTAAATACTGAATATACATGTGCGGTGCGTTACGACCTGTAGTATTTGAAAACGGACATATTAAACATTTCCCTGAACATATATAACGATGATAAATACTATATTCATGGAATTATTTTTTCCTGAAAAAAAATACATGTTTGTTTTCAGCAGTTGAAATCTACTATATTCTGCGAATATTGCTACTTTGAAAATTTGAATACGTCTGTTTTGATCAAATAGCATGTTTTGTTTGTTTTAATATATATATTTTTTAATTTATGATTTGAAAAAAAAAATGGATGATCGGAATATGTCTTACACACTGTTGAATCCTGTAAATTAAAATGAAGTGGTTTGGTTCACAGGCGACAGTATCGGTGAACAAAACCACTTGTTTTACCGGATTCAACATTGTGCAAGAAAATATTCATATATTATACCATTAATATTATAACATGTGTGTTGTAACATATGCTTATCCTTGGATAGTGGATGTCTGCAGGGAACTTGACCTTTTACCTAAAAAATCAAATGATCATCATCTATCCACTGTCCACCAATGACGTTTCATGAAATTTGCTTTAGGTAAGAGGAAAAACTGTGTGGGCAATACTTTTCATTTTCCGTCCATGGTAACGGACCTTTCAACTACTGACTTCAAAATAAACAGGGATTATCCATTTCACCAAAGGCAATTAAAGTATGAAGTTTTATGAAATTAGCTTCAGAGAAAGTAATAAAGAGTTTGATTGCGGACACGATTTTTCATGATCAAGACACTGTGACGTTCACCTCAGATTTACTGACCTCAATATTAATAGGGATCATACTTTTACCAAAGGCAGTCAACCCATGACGTTTGAATATATTTCATGATCGTTTGAGGGTGATATTGACCTTTGACCTATTAACTTCAAAATCATCAAACGGCGCAGTAGTCTTATCACAGGCAGTCAACCCATGACGTTTCAAGAGACTTCCTTCAGGAAAAGAGAAGTTACAGTGCGGACAATGCGTTTCATTATCCGGTCAGTGACCTTGACCGTTGACCCACTTAAAATCAAAGGATCACCCTCTCGCCACAGGCAATCCATCCATTAAGTTTCATGAGATTTGCTTTAGGGAAATTGGACTTAAGTTAACAACATTGTATCATGTCACGGTGACAATGACCTTTGACCTAATGACCTCAAAATCAAAAGGCATCATTCTCTCACCAAATGCACTCAAACCATGAATGTTGCTTCTGGGGAAGTGGACAGTGCAGACAAGGTTTTTCATAATCATTATTGGGTCACGGAGCCCTTGACCTTCAATATTTGATATGCACATACTGATGCTTCGTACAAAGTTTCGTCAAAATCCAACAAGTAGGCAGACAAGATTTGTGACGGACGAACGGAAAGGCCAAATATAATCTGTCTCACCTACCACTTTGTGGTGGAAGACATAATTATAAAGACAATACGTTAGTTCATATGTATACTTATTAAGCAAATAAATGAGCGAACATAAACTTCAGCATTGACTCTGGCCAGTGGTGTACATGGAGTCTTCTTCCACATGACGGCAGACTGAAAGAAAAGAAAGACATAGAATAAAAAGTTAATATAAGTCGAGCAGAGTATTCAATTTGAATCAGGTGTTGCGAGGGGGAGCTAGGGCATGTTTAGGGGAGTGGGACCGTTTACAATTCAATTATTGGTTAACGCCTCATCAACACGTTGTTTAGGTTATTTCGAGCCGCCCCAAAGAGAGTGCCGATTAAATACCTATGGTTCTTTAACGTGCTTGGAGGACAGACTCCGATACACAGGACCATCCGGTTTACGTTCCCATCAGACGAACGGGACGGGACTATCAGGACACATCGAAGTAACCCAGTGGGGCCAGTAAGAATTGAATCCGTGTTCACTGGATTCAAAGCCGATATGCTATAAACGTCCCTTGACCAAAACTGAGTAAATGGCACATCAAGTAAAGGGTCAATACATATTGTATTGTGTATCATACGAGTATATGATTGAACTGACATGATTATAGAACAATTTTAATGTATTTTTCACCCAACAGTACAGCAAGAATCTATTATAAGGAAAGTTAAATGTGACAGAGGGTGCAATGCCATATAAGCCAGTTTTACTAGAAGGGGAATAAAATACAAGTCTTGCCAAAAATCTAAAATTGTTAAATTTTACATGTTTTGTTCATAGGATATTTTACTTTAATGACTTAGTAAGGTCATTTTACATGGGGAGAAAACATTAATATACAACTATTTATTTTCTCTCTCAAAACCTGGTGATGCCGCTAGTTTTAGAAATAAAACATGATTAAATAGGGCAGTTGAGAATACACTTTTGTAGATGTGTGGTCTGTTCTGATGTGAAAATGTGTAAAACAGACACAAGATTGGAAATTTGCTCTGTGTCCCTTTAATAAATTGGGGACCCATCACATAGACCATAATCATATTGTAATTAGTTGATGTTAAAAGGACACACGGCAATCTTGAAGTATATATCAAGCTTTAACATTAGCATCTCCATTTGATAACCTGGTAACATTTTAAATTTTAACATGATTGCATTAAATGTTAAATAAAAGTGTTTCATTTTGTCTTCGTTATTCTATCAAATACTTAAATATATTATAGGTACACTATTATCAAAAGTAAGTAATGTGTAAAACAATTTCTTCTGAACTATTCTAATAAATAATATTAATGATGCACAAATGCAAACTATGCAGAAAAATTAACCGAAATCTAGAAGTTTTAAACAAATAAAGACTGCCTAGTGTCCCTTTAACTCAACTTGTGTTCGCATGTATCCAGTACATGTAGTTTACACGAGCTCATATGACAATCACGCTGCTTTATCAATGAAAACATTTTTTACTCTAACTTTGAACAGCACCGTGCAAGCATAACACAAGCTCCATTTAAAGAACTACACAAGTGCAAACTATTTTTTAAAAGGCTCTCACCTCCATATGATCCAATGGCATTTAATACGGCTTGACATTCTGAAGTCGTCAGTATCAATTCACTTAGAGCTGCTCAAGGGCACGATTTACATTTGAGGCCTCTCTGAAAACAACATCAATACAATGTCAATGATCAAACAGACATAGTTTATCCTTTGTTATACATAATGTAACATATTTGAAAAAGAAAAGATAAAAGAAGAACTAAATTGAATAAAGCATGAATACTACTTGTGCTCATTAACACCGTTAATGTAATAACAACATCTCTCATCATTCATTATACATGTAAAATATAATGTAGCCTAACTAGAGATCCATTAAAAACATTGTTCCACTTTCACAGCATAATTCTAGCCCATGGAATAGTCATTTCTTTTGAGACACACTGGAGGCAATCGTAGTAGCTCCACCTCCTTAAAGGCTTTTAAGTGAAGTGTACATTCTCGAAATTGCGGTGTTTATTTCGCAACAGAAAGTATGCAGTAAATGTAAATAAATGTAAATTCAAAATCACTTCCTTGCCTCAAAACTTTAATGTACATAAATATGAATCTGACCGATTTCAGTCAAATGTCTATGGCAGTTTACATTGTTTCAATGGTAGTTGTATCGGGTTATGTATTCACGAATGTGCGAGAAAATGGGGATAACATAACGATATAGAGACAACGCTAACAATTTACATTCATGCATCTGAGGGGTGGGGGTGGAGGGGTTTTCTAGTTTCCTTACCCCTCCTTGTTTTCGGTATGCAAGCTCCATCTACCCCCACACCCCCATCTACCGTACTTGGGTGGCGGCGGGGTGCGGGGGACATCGATAGCATTTCTGCTAGTAATTGTTTTATTCCACGAAACGTCTACAGTTTACTGTACATCCAGTTACTGCAAAGATCGGAGTACAGGAAAAACTCTTATAGTGATTATGAACTTTCTATTATACAGCATACACAACTTTTTTAGGCAGTGTATTTGGCCAATTTTTAAATATGTACGATCTAAAAGTGGTGTGTACTGTTTATTAACAAACACATTTTAACGACAAAACAAATACCTTGATCATGGACCTCCAACAGCAGACAGTAATCCCAAATCCAACTTGCACCAACATGTCAATTTCACGTGTCAAGTTATGTCACGGTGACCTGTCAGTCACTAACACTGCATCGTGTATACACATAATGGAACGTTATTTCGTCCGGTAAGGTATTAGTTGTTACATAATCTACGGTATGAAACACTGTACGCGTGTTGTTAGACTCCATAGGTACCCGTAGTGCTCGCCGACGTAGCGCGCCCAATTTCGGGTGTAAAAAAATGGCGTCTGTTTTAATTGAAAATTCGTAAAATAGTCCGTAAAATACGAAGAAATAGTCCATGTTCACGGAGTAAAAATGCGAACAGAACTGATATGTTATAGGTCCGTGGCGTTCCTACTGATAGTCCTACTTGTAAATACTGCCTATATGAAGACACATTAACCCATATGATCTGATCATGTCCCGAAACACAGTCTCTTATTAACCAACAGACCATATGTTTTAAAACAAACACTGAAATAACACGTGTAGAGGAAGCCTTTATGTTTAATACTGGAAATAAGTTATCTAATACAGAACTTTATATAATACTTGAAATAAATACTACATTTTTTTCTGCCAAATGTATACAGAGTCCATTATTCATAAAAGCTCTCTGTTTTAATGATTGTATACCATGTTTGTAATTGGTGAGACGCAAGTAAATAATAAAATTAAAACTAAACTACGCATGCCTTGAGTGCATTTATGTTAGTGCTAAATCTGAAAAAACATTGAAAGAAATATGCACATGTTGTTGTAATTGTGAAGTACAATTCTAAATACATTCTGAGGTATTTTTAATTTTTTATATTTTATAATATTTTGAAATAACATATACGTGTATCGTTTGCTAACTTATCTGGATGTGAACTTTATGGTTAGATGTTTCCTTCGGGATGTACTTTCATTTACACTGTCTTGTCAATTTGAACGCTGAAGAAAGGATAAAAGTGAGGTTGTGTACACATAAAATTGATGAAATTTACCATGAAGCCATATTGCTTACTGATCTTTTCAAGTCGGTAACACTGTCTTCACCACTCTTTGTGATGTGTATTGTCTTTTTCATTGCGTTACAGGTAAAATGTAACAAGAAAGGAATCAAAACCGCAACAACCTTTTTTTTTAAAAATATAATCAACAATTTATTCAAATACTACAATAAAAAATATATTCACTTACAGAAAATTAATGAAATGGATCAAGTATTTCTTTAAAATGCGATATAGGAATAAAGTCCAAATAATACTGGCAGGTGTCCCTTTAATCTAAATTGTCAGGTGTCCCTTTAATCAAAAGTGCCAAGTGGCCCTTTAATCCAATTTCGCTTCAAGTCATTCCTGGTTTATTAATTCACAATGTTCCAAACAATCAAATGTCATTTTTAGTATAGATGAGCACAATAACTTGTATCCTCTCACAATATACTTTTTAATTTAAAACATCCATTCACTTTATACTGAGTTTAAACTAAATTCCCAATCAAAATACTGAACGAGATACTCAACTCTGAATACTGAATACTGAACAAACAACAACAAAAAAAGTATTTATACTGTCATAGAATGTCATAGAACATTTAGAACATTCCAATAAGATAAACAAATTATTTTTAAGTAACATTTGCAGTCATATGATGCCTCATAGAAGGACATAGAATCTTTAGACTCATTATTCCAATAACCTTGAATAAATACTTTAAACTTATTTTAAGACATATGACAATAAATTACAGATGTACATATCATAAAAATACTCTTTCATTTATTCAACATGTGTTTAGATATATATATAAAAAGGAGATATAAAGATATAAATCCCTTTTCCAAGTAAATGCACATTTATAAATACGTTTTGGTGCTAGTTATAATCAAATGATATCAGAAGCTATATATGCATATAATAGACGCCTGCGAAATTTCCGGCATCAAGATCATAATTACATAAATCCCATATATATTTCATATTATTAATAGTTTTGACTGATGATGCATTGTTTTATCCTTAACGAGTATATTTCTGTGTTTTCTGTGTTTCTATGCACCACCTAATTTTTTTCTCTCAAACAGAGATGATGTTTGAACAGTGAATAGTTTCAAATCAAAATATTATAAACTGTGAATTTTGGCAGCTTAATCCGGTGCTAGGAGGCGTGAGAGATATTGCACTTCACAAAACCTCTCATGAACAGACTAAAAAAAAGAGTCTGCTACTTTTATCTCTTGTTTGTGTTTGTTGCTTCCAAGGGATCCACTTTTGAGTATTTATTCAAAGGTGTTGCACCTTATATTACCTCTAATGAACAGAAAATTGCCCCGACTACAAATCAGTATCATATTACTTACTGGTCCTTTGAGATCACCAAGTCCAAGTTGTGTGGCTTTAAAGTAGAATACCGTTTATGTCGGTGCTAGCGGGATTGATGTGTCTTGCACCTTAAATAACCTATCATGAATGGACTCAATATTGACTTTTTTAATATTGTGTCTGCGTGAACGGTAGCAAGCATATTTCACCACCGTTCATGAGCAGTCAAACCGAGACTGCAATATGTTTTATATTTATCGTGTTCGGTGATTTCGAAATGTCCTCTTTTCAGTCGGTTAGAGCATCGTCTACTATGTGTCTACTGAACCGAAGTTCAGGGTTCGAGCCTTATATAAGGCAACACATTTTAAACCATACAATGTTAAGATATTTCAAAACATATTATAAGAAACTACTACGGAATAAATCTGATGTTTCCGACAATTTGGCATTTGAATACTCTGGTAGCGTTGCCTGTGTAGTGTGGCGTCGGTTAAATGTCTCCCCGTGCTCGCAAGCAGAACCGTTATTCATTCTGATCTTTAGAGATCGCTGAGCCCGATACAGTAGTACATTCTCAAATACTATGTTTTCTTACTTAAATTTCGAATAAATGGTTCCACTACTCCAGTCTTTAAAGATTCTGAGTATTGTTATTTAATCACCATTAGGATATGCTGTCTGCTTTTTAAATTAGTATTTTGACTGTTACTTGTGATCAAGGATAATTTTCACATTAAAAAGAATTGCCTGTAATTAACTAAAAGAAAATAAATTTTATTTTATTTTTGTTTCCATTATTTTATCATCGGTTCAAATAATGAATTAGTGCGATATAATCAGTCCTTATTATTAAAAAGCTTTTAACTACTTAACAACTTTTTTAATTATGACTTTCCAATATGCAAGTTAAGCACCTATAGGCCAATAAGTCGATACGAGAGGCAATTTTCAGTAGGATATTTTGAGGTATTCAAGTTGGAAGCAAAACCAATATAAAACGACATATTATTTCCATAGAAACACATTTTAACAAAACAGACACTGTTATTTATATGATTAGCAACAATTAAAACAATATGTGCATGCAAGTTTAATAAAGATTATTTCTTGAACCGTTTCCTTGTTTCGCCCCAGAAACAAATATATTGGTAAAACATGTAAAAATGTAGTCTAACCTGTCTTGATCTCTACATAAACAACACAGAAAATAATTGTTTAAATGAAACGTAGAAGACAAACGAAACTTTTCTCTCAAATAATATTTAATGCAATCGTATAAACATGCTTATGTGTGCATGATATCGTAGATTTTATTGAAGAAAACGGTAAAAGCAATTTCGACAGATTTAATCGATTTTAAAATTGATTATTAATATATGGAAAAACGCATTCTGTGCCAGAACTGCAAAACCATAAAACCCACAATCATACAACTTCAGATACATCACCCTTGGTAAGAGTAGAAATCATATTGTTTTAGAGGATGTAGGTCCAAGGTCAAGTTTGGAAATACGCATTCCGCAATAATTTCAAAACCACAGCACTCAAATTCCTGAAACTTCATACCTACATTTCTCTTGGTGGTAAGAGAAACCTATCATACATGTATATGCTGTCTGTAGATCACATATCAAGGTCGCCATGACCTTATATGTAAATACACATTCTGCGCCATAACTCCAATACCCATTCTACAACCACAAAACAGACACTCATTGAAACGT
Organism: Cyrtodaria siliqua; assembly: GCA_037043455.1. NCBI lineage: Eukaryota > Metazoa > Mollusca > Bivalvia > Adapedonta > Hiatellidae > Cyrtodaria > Cyrtodaria siliqua. Next base: position 79,784 of record JAWPHD010003527.1, on the reverse strand, counting down.
TTAAATACATTACCCGTGATGAGAGTTAGAACCATATAGTTTTGGGGGGTTCCTTAGGTCAAAGTTCAAAGTTGCCATGACCTTATATAAAAATACACATTCCACATAATAACTTCGAAAACATAAGGTATATTGCATTTGGTAATAAAGGAAATCCTATTGTACCTGGGTTAAGTCAGTCAAAGATCAAGGTCGCCATGGCCTCATATGAAACTACTCTATCCGAACAATAACTTTGAAATCATTACACGCTTGCTCATGAAACGAACATATCCATTGATGAAAGATGGAACCATTGATTTAGGACAGTAGGTTAAATGCCAAGGTTGCTATGATGCTATGTCATAATATGCTTTCCCCGTGATAGCTCCGAATGGGACCACCCATCCTCAAAAAACTGCATAGGTGCATTGCCCTCGGTCAGAGGAGGAACCTGTTGCTTTTTGTGTCGCTTTGACGTCATATCGACATACATATATTCAAAGCGATAACTCCAGAAGCATGACACCTACGCTCATGAATCTTTATAGGCACATTGCCCTTGGAACGAGAAAAACTCCTTTTACGTTTTGGGTTAGTAGGTCAGAGGTCAATGTTATCATGACCTTATATGGACATTACACATGATAGCGCCGGAAGTATAACACCGTAACGTACTAAACTTCACATGTGTACTGCCTTTGGAGGATGAAATATATTGCGGTTGTGTTCAGTAGGCCATCAAGGTTACTTTGACCTGACAATGACCTATTCCGGAGAAACAAGTTCCTCGCCATAACTTGTAACTATGATACAATCTATAAACCTTACAGAAATAGTACCCATAATTAAACAATAACTCCTAATAATGTCGGGGTTAGTAGATTAAAGGTTACAGTCACAGTAATCGATCATGAAAAACGTATTTTGAGCTGCGACGTTACTATTTAAATTTTATACAAAAAGTATGCCTTTTGTAGCAAAGACCCCTATTGATTTTATGGTTTGTAGGTCAAATGTCAAAGTCATAGTGACCTGGTCATGAACAAATTTGTTCTGGGTGTTATTCATTAGCTATTTGACATATAGTCCTGAAACTTAATACAAATATTGCTCTTGGTTAAATAAACAACCCATATCAGTTTATTTTTCAGAAAGTTAAAGTTGACTGCTATATTACCCTGATACATAGAACATTAATTTAACATAAAACGAATAGCTAAAAAGGCGTATAATGCCCCTTAAGCGACGATTTTGTTACAACAATTTATACCATGTTTTGTTTAATTTATAAGATGAATGTCGGAGAAGACAACATTTACTTTCAATAAGCCACGTCCCATTCTTGTTCAATGTCAAATAGGGAGTGTATTTGGTTGAAGATGTAAGAATCTTTGCTATGAGCTCATGTAACAATACATTCTGTGTGATATGAATTTATAAGAATTATTATGGTATCTTGAAACTTTATTTCTGCTTTCACCTAATGCATATGAAAATATACAAATGAAAAACGTTACCACTCGTGTAGCATATGTATTCTTTATATTTTTTTGCATTTTTTGATATGCCAACGGTTCTATGTATAACTATATGGAATTATGTGGAACGTATGTTGACTTACTTTTAAGAAATTACAGTTACAAATTGAATTCATTCAATTGCTTTAAAAAGTATAGGTCACCATCTTGCTTTCTGAGATATATTATGATAAATATATGACCCATATTCCACTGTTGGCAAAGTTCCTAAAATTACAGTCAATCCTAAATTATGCAAAAAATGTATAAGAAATTTAATAACAAAACTCAAATCGAATTATGTTAATTTTATTCAATTTAAATATATATTATATGAGCCTATTTGTATTTATAAATCAAGACAAATACATGATATATGCGGAAATAAAGGAAAAATGGCAAATAATATGCTATGTTGTGATAGCTTAAAGACACTTGAACGAAATAAAGGCTGCAACAAAGATGAGGGCTTGCAATTACGTGAACAAGAAACGGAGGCGCATGAAGGGTACCTCTAATATGTGACTCTTTTGGCTTTGACACACTTTTGAAAAAGCTGTAGTGGCAGATGCAGGGGTTTAGATCTTAAATAATTGGCACTGAAAGAGTTGTTGTGGTAATTGTCCTATCTAGTGCGATTGAATATTACTTGGATGCCAGTTAACTAACTTACCACTACTTATTTCCATTTTAGTTCATCCTCCCCAGCAGCCTCATCCTCAGTCCCAGCCTCCTTCAGAACGCAAACAGCATCAGGATACTGGAAAAGGGGTAAGTAGATTTAAGCAATTCACTAGTTATACCCTTACCACCCCAACGCAACCCATCCAACCACACGGAAACAAAACATTGTAGGTTCTGTCAACCTAGTAGGCAGGACGATTAAGTCACAGTTAGATCGCTGGAATATTTCTACAAATATTACATGGTAATTGTTTATCTCTTTCCTTAATCCTCGATATTCGAATAAGGGACATAACAATGTCTGTCCTGTGGTTCGAAGTATATTCTATGAGAACCTTAAAGGGACATTGTAAACAATTAACTGTCTGATTTGTATTCAGTGAAATGAAAACATGAAAACATAAAGCATAGATTCAAATAAGTCTGTAGTAATACATTCGTGAATTTGAAAAAATGAAGCTTTTATTTATTGTTTGTAAATAATGCGGGACCGCTTTATTTACCTTTTCTGATGCTCACGTGACATCCATTAGTGCATTAGGTTTCCTAAATAGTATAAGTAGATATAAAAATCGAGGATTCGAGGATGACAGTCAACCACAAAAACACACACAGAAACAAAGAACAACTTTAACGCTGAATAAAAGGCAGACAAATTACACAAAATGATTGACAATATGGCAACCGCCTAGGAACGATCAGTGGCAAAAAAAGGCCGCTGCGGGTTTAAACCAGGTTCTAGAGTGCACCAGGCCTCACTCTTACCCTATTGTCATCCCAATAAACGGGACAATGTAAATAAAGATATCGCCGCCAGGTTATAATCTCTAACACAATAGGCAGGATTAATAGGCAATATAAGTAAAACACATAAATGATCATGTATATATAATATAAAAAAACTAAAGCCTAGAAAGCCACAAAGTAAGTAATAAATGACTTACGCCGTACGACATGGGGAAGCCGTCAACTCCATGTCCACGGCCATATGCATGCCATCTTCGGGATGGTTAAAATTGTGTGCTGTTGATTTTGTGAATATTGAGTTCTGCTCAACCCGGGGCTAGATGGCGTGAGCGGTAGCAAGCATATTTCACTACCGCTCATGAACAGTCTCAATCAAACCGAGACTGCAATATTTCGTATGTGTCGTGCTCGGCCGTTTCCAAATGTCCATTATCATACTCTTTTTTGGCAGAAGCTAGAGCAACAAGAGAACAAACCGTTAAGGGTACGACAAGACAATATTAAAGACAAACATCAAACGCTACCGTCTTATAAGGATTTAGGTAGGCGTTACCATAGGGTCCACAATCTGTCCGGTCATCGCAAAATCAAAGAGGAAAGCATAGTGGCGAACTGTAAATGGGTCTACCACTAAACATGCATTGCGTTGCAAAATGATAAGGTCATGCCCTCTTTTGATAAACTTTTTAACAAGTTTAATAAAGATTGTATGACAGTGATTATGACCAAGGATCTTACGAAGTTTGTAAATCACATCACCATAGAAGTCAGGTTTTAAAAGTATATCAAGATTACGATAATACAATATTGCAAAGGTTTGTCGAAGTTTATGGTAACGGTAGCCGTGCGTGAATAGCTTTTTAGTTATACACATATTACGCATGTTAAAGTCCTCAACACAACTACAAGCTCTAGCAAGAGAAACGAATAATTTGAGAAGAATAGACCCCATAAAAATTAGCTCGGGCAACATCCCCATCTAAATGGGTATAATTAACAAAATCAAAATTAAAATTATCTCTCCTGTGATAGATTTTCTAATTTTATGTGTTACGTAATCCATCTTGCCCATTTAGCTCAGCTGAGAGCGCACTCGACTAATTCACGCTCGACTATTATTACCCACGAGTGACTTTTTAGTATGAGCTACAAGTTCAACCTCACAAATCGGTAATTTTGTGTACCGCTATTGAATTCCATCAAGCAATTTCGTTTTCATTTAATAAATATTCAACAATGGTTCGTGTGTAATGGTTGTCAACGTAATTAGTTTGTGTTTTATAGTTATAGGCTAATAGCTACGGGCATTTTCCCTTTAAATAGCCATAGAAATCTATTCGTTTGTAAGAGAAGGGCAGATTCCCAGATTTCTATGTATCCTTCTCCGCTTTCTGGTGCAGTTCTAAAACAAATGCCTATAACGTGTTGATGAGCAGTTAAATACAATACTCGTTCATTCATTCTCAATACAGATGTGTTATCAAGCTTTATACGATTTCGATGCTGAAGAGGAAGATGAAATCAGCTTCAAGAAGGGCGACATAATTTTTAGTGATGGTCAACCTATCGGCGGCGGGTGGATGGAAGGAACCGTGGTAAAAACTAGAAAAAAAGGATGCGTACCTTCAGACTTTGTTGAGGAGATTAGTAAGAAGTTTAATTTTGTATTTTAATCAGTGTTAAATAAGTATAACATATCCCTCGGTTTCAAACTTGTAATGCTCCAGCTTTGTTACTGTTTATAGGACTTGTAAAATGTCAGTTTTATGTTATAGCTTGAAATTCATATGTTATAACAAATGTGGGGAAATATTTAATTGAAAAATAAAGTGGGAAATTGAACTACGGGAAACCAGAAAACGAAAAATGAGAGACCGGAAACACCACGGAAACAAACCCAAATTACAAAGATAAATCAAAGGCAAACTATGACATCACAAACATAACATAGTTGACAATAGGGAGATCGCCTTGGAACAGGCGCTGGTAGTTCAAACCAGGTTCTAGGATGCACAAAATGGTCTAATGGCCAGATTCATATTGACCACCTAGATGTTTGAGTTCGTGACCCATAAAAAAGGGCGAACTTTCGCATATACCATCAAAATAATATGAAGTTTCAGGTGGGGAAATATTTAATTGAAAAATAAAGTGGGAAATTGAACTACGAAATGGGAAACCAGAAAACTGACAAATGGGAAAATGAGAGCTGAAAATTAGATAACTTGAACAGAAAACGAATGGAAAACTATAACATCAAAATGGGAATTTATAGCAGGATACCTGTTGTAGGGGATACTTATTTTAAGTGAAATAGTATGAAAACGATAATTGCGAATTATGAGATTAATCTTACAAAATGAGCGGATAATTTTAAAAGTAGATATAAAAGGTAGATAAAAAAGTCAAACAGGAAATTTAGCATTCAAGGACCACGGTCGACCAGAAACACCACAGAAACAAACACAAATTACAAAGATGAATCAAGGGCAAACTATGACATCCCAACATAAAATAGTTGACAATATGGAGATCGCATTGGAGCAGGCGCTGGTAGTTCAAACCAGGTTGTATCACACTGCTTAAAATGCACGGTTATGCATAAAATTCGGGGTTTAATTTACCCCACCCACTGTTGGGTTTTATATGGTTCAGTCGATTACATTAATGTTCATAAAATCCGGCAATTATTCGCCTATTCCATCAAATAATATAAAGTTTCAGGGGACATAAAACAGCGGTTGTATGGTTGTATCAAATGTCGTTAGGGTATTACCAGCGGTTACTTTAAGTATGTACTAGCACACTTACGGAAGATATTATATGCATGTTAAACACTCACATATCATTATATAAACCAGATGTTTAATAAGTTTCCATTAAATAATCGTTTTATACTGTTTAAGTATCAATAAACTACGTTTGACAATGAACACTGCTTCAAATTCAAAGTTATGCATGACATTGTATGGGCGGAGTGGGGGTCAGTTTACCCCATCCACTGTTGTTTTTCTATGGTTTAGTCAACTTCATTAACATTCGTAGAATTTGGCAAATATTCGCCTATTCCATCAAGTAATGTAAAGTTGCAGGGGACATAAAACAGCGGTTATATGGTTATAATTATAAACTGCGAACAATACACATATTTACTGCATTCTGATTGGTTAGTCATTCTTAAAAGTGTCCTGTTATTTCTCAATAACACGTCAAAATAAAATAGTTCTAGTTGCGCAAGCGCATATTAAAGTGGAAGGCCAACATTTAATTTGAGCGACGAAAGGGGTCCGGGGTATGCTCGGCTACCAAACACTATATCAGGGGAAAATATGTGGAACGGTTTCGGCTTCAGAGCTTCCACCTGGCTACAGTACGTGCCTGGGTTTGTTATCTCTGTTTCATTCCTAGTCACGATGACGTAAGGAAATGTTACATGACGTCACTTTTTTAAAACCGTTAACATCACAGAACGAAAGTAAATAAACAGTGGATTTAAACAGACGTGAATAGCATAACACGGATTAATATACTCAGACAGTAAAAGTAAACACTTTAGCTTAATATGACAATCGTAACGCTATTGATGTTTATGTATATGTCATGTTATTTTTAAAAGCTGAATCAATAAGAACAGCCGATATTGTAAACCTTTTTCCGCTGGTAAATTGGTGCACTCTGACGAGTTTGGGTAGACACTTTTGGGGATAAAGAAAACATATCAGAGAAAAGGTTTTCGGCGAGGGTCTGCAGTGCCTAAAAGCAGCAAACATTATTTTAGGAAACGTACAGATCTAGGCCTATACCTTTGGGTGGAGTAGATTTCAAATTTGAAAATGTGTGGTTTGGCTGATCGGTCCAACTGAAATTAATTTAATTTAGAGCTTACTGGGGCATATGAAATAAAATGGACGGTCAGCAAAGATTATCATTGATATAAGTTTGTTATTATAAGGATTGTTTTTTATTTTTTGCGATGTTATCGAAGTATAACAGGTCAATGATGGGTCACATATATATTTTATAAAACCACTTCGCTGCCCTACACGGTTTTATACAATTTGTGACCCATCACGACGTGTTATACTTCGATAACATCGTAAAAAATGAAAAACAATCCTTAAGTATTACATGTCATTAGGGTATTACCAGCGGTTATTTTAAGTAGGTTCTTGCACATTATTTGATGGAACATTAATATAACTCCGTAATAATGTTGATACTTTCTGTTAAAATCGTTTCATTCTACTGTTTACGTATCAATATGGTTCGTTTGACAATGCACACTATCAAAAGTTCACTGCTATGCATTAAATTGGGCGCGGGAGTTGGGATGGGGGATCAATATACGAACATACTGGTGTTTTTTTGTTATGGTTTAGTCGATTATATTAATATATATCGAAATAGTCGCCTTCACCATCAGCTTATACAAGCGTTCAGATGAAATAAAACAGCGGGTGTATGGTTGTATCTGACGAGGTTATGCTATAACCAGATGTTAATTTAAGCACACTGAGCACAAATAAAATGTACCAACTGTTAATGCTGGTATTTCCCAATAGACCATTTTTGAGTGAAAAGTTTAGAGTTTTAATGAAAAAAAAGAGTCTGATATTTGTAAGCACACTTAATTCAAAACAAAATATTCAAGTAAACAGTTTAAAAGTGTGCCAAGTAATAATCTGTTACGTATAATATCAATGGGAGGTAATTTGATAATTGTGGATAATCAAAAACTGCTATCTACATAAGCTGTGTAACGGTGATGGTGATTTCTTTCGGTAAGGAACCAACAGAAAATATTATCTCGAACACATTTAGGTATTTTCTAGAGAGTTGATGTGTTTAGACAAAATGCATTTTTATTAAGTAACATCATTGTTTAATAAACCTTTGAACTATTCTTTGTTTGGATAATTGATCGCAGTCTATATAATTATTCCATATATATATATGGAATAATTATATAGACTGTCTATATGTTAATTGTGCCTCCAGGCGAGTGTGTTATGATGTAGAGATACAGTTTATCAACGTGTGTTGCAGCTACCTTTATTAAGGAGTGAATATATACGCTTGATTTCTGTGTATCTCGTCATAGCTAGGCGCCCTGCCGTAGTTCGTCCGAAGGTTGTCTGTCCTTGGTAGTTCACAAATATTTCTCCCCATATATAATTCTGCCTTGTGAACGTGAATCTCTTACGAGATCCCAATTTCGAAAGTTGCCGTAGTGAATTCAAATTCTCTCCCTTTATTATATATACCTGAATTCACAGTATCCCCAGATCCGGCACCTTTCATTGTCACTGACTCAATATAGCTGTGTGTGGTTGAACGCTTAAATGTGGCCCACTCATATGAGCTATAATTGTATGTATGTATGCGTCTATATGTTAATTGTGCCTCCAGGCGAGTGTGTTATGATGTAGAGATACAGTTTATCAACGTGTGTTGCAGCTACCTTTATTAAGGAGTAAATATATACGCTTGATTTCTGTGTATCTCGTCATAGCTAGGCGCCCTGCCGTAGTTCGTCCGAAGGTTGTCTGTCCTTGGTAGTTCACAAATATTTCTCCCCATATATATATATATATATCATGTAACACACATTTCGTTAGCACACCGAACTGATGTTGATATTTTCGATTATTTAATGATGTCATTATATTGTTTACGTCTCAATATGCGTCGTTTGTCAATGAATTATACTTACAACTTTTTAAGATATAAACATTTGTATGGAAGCACTGTCTTCAGTCAGAATCAGTGTTTGATTCACCAAAACTTCATGGTTGGTTGAGTTGGGGTTTTACGGTGCACCAACACAAAAAGGTTATATGGAGCCAATAGGAATGAACATTCCAGGCCTGTTCTCCATTTACATTTAGATGAAATGGTCATAGAGTCTTCTCATCTGTAAAACTGCAGAGTTGCTGCAAATTCTATTGTCAACACTTCGATGTTTGCTGGAGCCACGATAATTGTTTTCTGTCACCACTCAAGCAGCACCTGAAACAATACAGGGGTGTTAAAAGAGACCTATTATGAAAATGACAAAAATGAAAAAAATGAGCATGAATTCGGGGCGGGGATCGGAGGGGGGATGAGATTTTACCCCTCTGTCTAGATAAGCAGTGGCCCCATTCTTGCCCAGGAATCACACGGTGCCTGAATGTTGGAATGGAGAATATAAGCTGAACAAGTACCAGCACGAAAACAATTACAGCAATTACATATACATGTATGTTAATACAAATGAAATTTAACAAGGAACTGCAGTTGTTGTGAAAAAACAACTATGTTACAAAGATATTGTTTCAGATTTAGATACATATCGGTTTAATTGCTATCATGACCTCACATTTATCAGGAAGTAAACAGAAACATTTCAACATAATTTAATTATCTATAATAATAAGATAACCAGCCATTAACACTTTGACAGGAATTAAGAAAAAATAGCGAGAGCCAATTGAATTCATTTGGGTTTTACGGCGCATTTACCACTTACACAAATATGGGCGCCCAAAGAAACACATTCCAGAAAAAGAAGTATAATAAAGAGGAACACAACAAATATAAAAAAAGGAGCATCAGTTTGATTTTCGACTGTTTGTGAACGATAGTGAAAAAAATGCTAGTTTCCGTTTACGCCTTCTAGTCCCGGGTGGAGCAGAGGTCTATTATTAAAATGTCAATAGTGCGAAAACTTTGGTCATCCCGAGAATGGTATGCATGTACCGGTGAACATGGAACCTTCAATGTGGTATTTACATAGCATGCTATGGTCAGCGGCGTATGTTGTAAGAATATATACATATACTGAGAAAAAAACAAGTTCCATTTTAACCGCTGATTTTTTGGACAAAAGGGAAATAATTAATTACATATATGGAATAGTTGTATAGACCATAACCAATAGTCCAAACAAAATTTAGTTGAAACAAGTAGTAAACAAGGAAGTTATCTAACTTTGTCTTGCTAAACAAGTTTGTTCGGCCTAAAAACATTAACTCTATGAAAAACTCCTAAAGAGAATATTTTCTGCAGTTACCTCACCCAAAAAAATCACCCAAAACATACATTTGTAGATCGCTCTTAGTATTATCAACAATTATCAAATTACCTTCCTTAGATTACCACCGTTCATGAGCAATCAAACCGAGACTGCAATATGTTGTATATTTATCGTGTTCGGTGATTTCGAAATGTCCTCTTTTCAGTCGGTTAGAGCATCGTCTACTATGTGTCTACTGAACCGAAGTTCAGGGTTCGAGCCTTATATAAGGCAACACATTTTAAACCATACAATGTTAAGATATTTCAAAACATATTATAAGAAACTACTACGGAATAAATCTGATGTTTCCGACAATTTGGCATTTGAATACTCTGGTAGCGTTGCCTGTGTAGTGTGGCGTCGGTTAAATGTCTCCCAGTGCTCGCAAGCAGAACCGTTATTCATTCTGATCTTTAGAGATCGCTGAGCCCGATACAGTAGTACATTCTCAAATACTATGTTTTCTTACTTAAATTTCGAATAAATGGTTCCACTACTCCAGTCTTTAAAGATTCTGAGTATTGTTATTTAATCACCATTAGGATATGCTGTCTGCTTTTTAAATTAGTATTTTGGCTGTTACTTGTGATCAAGGATAATTTTCACATTAAAAAGAATTGCCTGTAATTAACTAAAAGAAAATAAATTTTATTTTATTTTTGTTTCCATTATTTTACCATCGGTTCAAATAATGAATTGGTGCGATATAATCAGTCCTTATTGTTAAAAAGCTTTTAACTACTTAACAACTTTTTTAATTATGACTTTCCAATATGCAAGTTAAGCACCTATAGGCCAATAAGTCGATACGAGAGGCAATTTTCAGTAGGATATTTTGAGGTATTCAAGTTGGAAGCAAAACCAATATAAAACGACATATTATTTCCATAGAAACACATTTTAACAAAACAGACACTGTTATTTATATTATTAGCAACAATTAAAACAATATGTGCATGCAAGTTTAATAAAGATTATTTCTTGAACCGTTTCCTTGTTTCGCCCCAGAAACAAATATATTGATTAAACATGTAAAAATGTAGTCTAACCTGTCCCGATCTCTACTTAAACAACACAGAAAATAATTGTTTAAATGAAACGTAGAAGACAAACGAAACTTTTCTCTCAAATAATATTTAATGCAATCGTATAAACATGCTTATGTGTGCATGATATCGTAGATTTTATTGAAGAAAACGGTAAAAGCAATTTCGACAGATTTAATCGATTTTAAAATTGATTATTAATATATGGAAAAACGCATTCTGTGCCAGAACTGCAAAACCATAAAACCCACAATCATACAACTTCAGATACATCACCCTTGGTAAGAGTAGAAATCATATTGTTTTAGAGTATGTAGGTCCAAGGTCAAGTTTGGAAATACGCATTCCGCATTAATTTCAAAACCACAGCACTCAAATTCCTGAAACTTCATACCTACATTTCTCTTGATGGTAAGAGAAACCTATCATATATGCTGTCTGTAGGTCACATATCAAGGTCGCCATGACCTTATATGTAAATACACATTCTGCGCCATAACTCCAATACCCATTCTACAACCACAAAACAGACACTCATTGAAACGTTTAAGTACATTACCCGTGATGAAAGTTAGAACCATATTGTTTTGGGGGGTTCTTTAGGTCAAAGTTTAAAGTTGCCATGACCTTATATAAAAATACACATTCCACATAATAACTTCGAAAGCATAAGGTATATTGCATTTGGTAATAAAGGATATCCTATTGTAACTGGGTTAAGTCAGTCAAAGATCAAGGTCGCCATGGCCTCATATGAAACTACTCTATCCGAACAATAACTTTGAAATCATTACAAGCTTGCTCATGAAACGAACATATCCATTGATGAAAGATGGAACCATTGATTTAGGACAGTAGGTTAAATGCCAAGGTTGCTATGATGCTATGTCATAATATGTTTCCCCGTGATAGCTCCGAATGGGACCACCCATCCTCAAAAAACTGCATAGGTGCATTGCCCTCGGTCAGAGGAGGAACCTGTTGCTTTTGGCGTCGCTTTGACGTCATATCGACATACATATATTCAAAGCGATAACTCCAGAAGCATGACACCTACGCTCATGAATCTTTATAGGCACATTGCCCTTGGAACGAGAAGAACTCCTTTTACGTTTTGGGTTAGTAGGTCAGAGGTCAGTGTTATCATGACCTTATATGGACATTACACATGATAGCGCCGCAAGTATAACACCGTAACGCACTAAACTTCACATGTGTACTGCCTTTGGAGGATGAAATATATTGCGGTGTTCAATAGGCCATCAAGGTTACTTTGACCTGACAATGACCTATTCCGGAGAAACAAGTTCCTCGCCATAACTTGTAACTATGATACAATCTATAAACCTTACAGAAATAGTACCCATAATTAAACAATAACTCCTAATAATGTCGGGGTTAGTAGATTAAAGGTTACAGTCACAGTAATCGATCATGAAAAACGTATTTTGAGCTGCGACTTATTTACTATTAAATTTTATACAAAAAGTATGCCTTTGGTAGCAAAGACCCCTATTGATTTTATGGTTTGTAGGTCAAATGTCAAAGTCATAGTGACCTGGTCATGAACAAATTTGTTCTGGGTGTTATTCATTAGCTATTTGACATATAGTCCTGAAACTTAATACAAATATTGCTCTTGGTTAAATAAACAACCCATATCAGTTTATTTTTCAGAAAGTTAAAGTTGACTGCTATATTACCCTGATACATAGAACATTAATTTAACATAAAACGAATAGCTAAAAAGGCGTATAATGCCCCTTAGGCGACGATTTTGTTACAACAATTTATACCATGTTTTGTTTAATTTATAAGATGAATGTCGGAGAAGACAACATTTACTTTCAATAAGCCACGTCCCATTCTTGTTCAATGTCAAATAGGGAGTGTATTTGGTTGAAGATGTAAGAATCTTTGCTATGAGCTCATGTAACAATACATTCTGTGTGATATGAATTTATAAAAATTATTATGGTATCTTGAAACTTTATTTCTGCTTTCACCTAATGCATATGAAAATATACAAATGAAAAACGTTACCACTCGTGTAGCATATGTATTCTTTATATTTTTTTGCATTTTTTGATATGCCAACGGTTCTTTGTATAACTATATGGAATTATGTGGAACGTATGTTGACTTACTTTTAAGAAATTACAGTTACAAATTGAATTCATTCAATTGCTTTAAAAAGTATAGGTCACCATCTTGCTTTCTGAGATATATTATGATAAATATATGACCCATATTCCACTGTTGGCAAAGTTCCTAAAATTACAGTCAATCCTAAATTATGCAAAAAATGTATAAGAAATTTAATAACAAAACTCAAATCGAATTATGTTAATTTTATTCAATTTAAATATATATTATATGAGCCTATTTGTATTTATAAATCAAGACAAATACATGATATATGCGGAAATAAAGGAAAAATGGCAAATAATATGCTATGTTGTGATAGCTTAAAGAGTTGCAAACTAACACTTGAACGAAATAAAGGCTGCAACAAAGATGAGGGCTTGTAATTACGTGAACAAGAAACGGAGGCGCATGAAGGGTACCTCTAATATGTGACTCTTTTGGCTTTGACACACTTTTGAAAAAGCTGTAGTGGCAGATGCAGGGGTTTAGATCTTAAATAATTGGCACTGAAAGAGTTGTTGTGGTAATTGTCCTATCTAGTGCGATTGAATATTACTTGGATGCCAGTTAACTAACTTACCACTACTTATTTCCATTTTAGTTCATCCTCCCCAGCAGCCTCATCCTCAGTCCCAGCCTCCTTCAGAACGCAAACAGCATCAGGATACTGGAAAAGGGGTAAGTAGATTTAAGCAATTCACTAGTTATACCCCTACCACCCCAACGCAACCCATCCAACCACACGGAAACAAAACATTGTAGGTTCTGTCAACCTAGTAGGCAGGACGATTAAGTCACAGTTAGATCGCTGGAATATTTCTACAAATATTACATGGTAATTGTTTATCTCTTTCCTTAATCCTCGATATTCGAATAAGGGGACATAACAATGTCTGTCCTGTGGTTCGAAGTATATTCTATGAGAACCTTAAAGGGACATTGTAAACAATTAACTGTCTGATTTGTATTCAGTGAAATGAAAACATGAAAACATAAAGCATAGATTCAAATAAGTCTGTAGTAATACATTCGTGAATTTGAAAAAATGAAGCTTTTATTTATTGTTTGTAAATAATGCGGGACCGCTTTATTTACCTTTTCTGATGCTCACGTGACATCCATTAGTGCATTAGGTTTTCTAAATAGTATAAGTAGATATAAAAATCGAGGATTCAAGGATGACAGTCAACCACAAAAACACACACAGAAACAAAGAACAACTTTAACGCTGAATAAAAGGCAGACAAATTACAAAAAATGGTTGACAATATGGCAACCGCCTAGGAACGATCAGTGGCAAAAAAAGGCCGCTGCGGGTTTAAACCAGGTTCTAGAGTGCACCAGGCCTCACTCTTACCCTATTGTCATCCCAATAAACGGGACAATGTAAATAAAGATATCGCCGCCAGGTTATAATTTCTAACACAATAGGCAGGATTAATAGGCAATGTAAGTAAAACACATAAATGATCATGTATATATAATATAAAAAAACTAAAGCCTAGAAAGCCACAAAGTAAGTAATAAATGACTTACGCCGTACGACATGGGGAAGCCGTCAACTCCATGTCCACGGCCATATGCATGCCATCTTCGGGATGGTTAAAATTGTGTGCTGTTGATTTTATGAATATTGAGTTCTGCTCAACCCGGGGCTAGATGGCGTGAGCGGTAGCAAGCATATTTCACTACTGCTCATGAACAGTCTCAATCAAACCGAGACTGCAATATTTCGTATGTGTCGTGCTCGGCCGTTTCCAAATGTCCATAATCATACTCTTTTTTGGCAGAAGCTAGAGCAACAAGAGAACAAACCGTTAAGGGTACGACAAGACAATATTAAAGACAAACATCAAACGCTACCGTCTTATAAGGATTTAGGTAGGCGTTACCATAGGGTCCACAATCTGTCCGGTCATCGCAAAATCAAAGAGGAAAGCATAGTGGCGAACTGTAAATGGGTCTACCACTAAACATGCAGTGCGTTGCAAAATGATAAGGTCATGCCCTCTTTTGATAAACTTTTTAACAAGTTTAATAAAGATTGTATGACAGTGATTATGACCAAGGATTTTACGAAGTTTGTAAATCACATCACCATAGAAGTCAGGTTTTAAAAGTATATCAAGATTACGATAATACAATATTGCAAAGGTTTGTCGAAGTTTATGGTAACGGTAGCCGTGCGTGAATAGCTTTTTAGTTATACACATATTACGCATGTTAAAGTCCTCAACACAACTACAAGCTCTAGCAAGAGAAACGAATAAGTTGAGAAGAATAGACCCCATAAAAATTAGCTCGGGTAACATCCCCATCTAAATGGGTATAATTAACAAAATCAAAATTAGAATTATCTCTCCTGTGATAGATTTTCTAATTTTATGTGTTACGTAATCCATCTTGCCCATTTAGCTCAGCTGAGAGCGCACTCGACTAATTCACGCTCGACTATTTTTACCCACGAGTGACTTTTTAGTATGAGCTACAAGTTCAACCTCACAAATCGGTAATTTTGTGTACCGCTATTGAATTCCATCAAGCAATTTTGTTTTTATTTAATAAATATTCAACAATGGTTCGTGTGTAATGGTTGTCAACGTAATTAGTTTGTGTTTTATAGTTATAGGCTAATAGCTACGGGCATTTTCCCTTTAAATAGCCATAGAAATCTATTCGTTTGTAAGAGTAGGGCAGATTCCCAGATTTCTATGTATCCTTCTCCGCTTTCTGGTGCAGTTCTAAAACAAATGCCTATAACGTGTTGATGAGCAGTTAAATACAATACTCGTTCATTCATTCTCAATACAGATGTGTTATCAAGCTTTATACGATTTCGATGCTGAAGAGGAAGATGAAATCAGCTTCAAGAAGGGCGACATAATTTTTAGTGATGGTCAAACTATCGGCGGCGGGTGGATGGAAGGAACCGTGGTAACAACTGGAAAAAAAGGATGCGTACCTTCAGACTTTGTTGAGGAGATTAGTAAGAAGTTTAATATTGTATTTTAATCAATGTTAAATAAGTATAACATATCCCTCGGTTTCAAACTTTCAATGCTCCAGCTTTGTTACTGTTTATAGGACTTGTAAAATGTCAGTTTTATGTTATTGCTTGAAATTCATATGTTATAACAAATGTGGGGAAATATTTAATTGAAAAATAAAGTGGGAAATTGAACTACGGGAAACCAGAACACGGAAAATGAGAGACCGGAAACACCACGGAAACAAACCCAAATTACAAAGATAAATCAAGGGCAAACTATGACATCACAATCATAACATAGTTGACAATAGGGAGATCGCCTTGGAACAGGCGCTGGTAGTTCAAACCAGGTTCTAGGATGCACAAAATGGTCTAATGGCCAGATTCATATTGACCACCTAGATGTTTGAGTTCGTGACCCATAAAAAAAGGGCGAATTTTCGCATATACCATCAAAAATAATATGAAGTTTCAGGTGGGGAAATATTTAATTGAAAAATAAAGTGGGAAATTGAACTACGAAATGGAAAACCAGAAAACTGACAAATGGGAAAATGAGAGCTGAAAATTAGATAACTTGAACAGAAAACGAATGGAAAACTATAACATCAAAATGGGAATTTATAGCAGGATACCTGCAACGTAGGGGATACTTATTTTAAGTGAAATAGTATGAAAACGATAATTGCGAATTATGTGATTAATCTTACAAAATGAGCGGATAATTTTAAAAGTAGATATAAAAGGTAGATAAAAAAAGTCAAACAGGAAATTTAGCATTCAAGGACCAGGGTCGACCAGAAACACCACAGAAACAAACACAAATTACAAAGATGAATCAAGGGCAAACTATGACATCCCAACATAAAATAGTTGACAATATGGAGATCGCATTGGAGCAGGCGCTGGTAGTTCTAGGGTGCACAAAATAGTCTTATGGTCAGATTCATATTGACCACCTAGATGTTTCAGTTCGTGACCCATAAAAAAGGGCAAATTTTCGCCTATACCATCAAAAATAATATGAAGTTTCAGGTGACATAAAACGCCGGCTGTAGAGTTGTATCACACTGCCTAAAATTCACGGTTATGCATAAAATTCGGGGTTCAATTTACCCCACCCACTGTTGGGTTTTATATGGTTCAGTCGATTACATTATTGTTCATAAAATCCGGCAATTATTCGCCTATACCAACAAATAATATGAAGTTTCAGGTGACATAAAACACCGGCTGTAGAGTTGTATCACACTGCTTAAAATGCACGGTTATGCATAAAATTCGGGGTTTAATTTACCCCACCCACTGTAGGGTTTTATATGGTTCAGTCGATTACATTAATGTTCATAAAATCCGGCAATTATTCGCCTATTCCATCAAATAATATAAAGTTTCAGGGGACATAAAACAGCGGTTGTATGGTTGTATCAAATGTCGTTAGGGTATTACCAGCGGTTACTTTAAGTATGTACTAGCACACTTACGGAAGATATTATATGCATGTTAAACACTCACATATCATTATCAAACCAGATGTTTAATTAGTTTCCATTAAATAATCGTTTTATACTGTTTAAGTATCAATAAACTACATTTGACAATGAACACTTCTTCAAATTCAAAGTTATGCATGACATTGTGGGGCGGATTGGGGGTCAGTTTACCCCATCCACTGTTGTTTTTCTATGGTTTAGTCAACTTCATTAACATTCGTAGAATTCGGCAAATATTCGCCTATTCCATCAAGTAATGTAAAGTTGCAGGGGACATAAAACAGCGGTTATATGGTTATAATTATAAACTGCGAACAATACACATATTTACTGCATTCTGATTGGTAAGTCATTCTTAAAAGTCCTGTTATTTCTCAATAACACGTCAAAATAACATAGTTCTAGTTGCGCAAGCGCATATTAAAGTGGAAGGCCAACATTTAATTTGAGCGGCGAAAGTGTCCGGGGTATGCTCGGCTTCCAAACACTATATCAGGGGAAAATATGTGGAACGGTTTCGGCTTCAGAGCTTCCACCTGGCTACAGTACGTGCCTGGGTTTGTTATCTCTGTTTCATTCCTAGTCACGATGACGTAAGGAAATGTTACATGACGTCACTTTTTAAAACCGTTAACATCACAGAACGAAAGTAAATAAACAGTGGATTTAAACGTGAATAGCATAACACGGATTAATATACTCAGACAGTAAAAGTAAACACTTTAGCTTAATATGACAATCGTAACGCTATTGATGTTTATGTATATGTCATGTTATTTTTAAAAGCTGAATCAATAAGAACAGCCGATATTGTAAACCTTTTTCCGCTGGTAAATTGGTGCACTCTGACGAGTTTGGGTAGACACTTTTGGGGATAAAGAAAACATATCAGAGAAAAGGTTTTCGGCGGGGGTCTGCAGTGCCTAAAAGCAGCAAACATTATTTTAGGAAACGTACAGATCTAGGCCTATACCTTTGGGTGGAGTAGATTTCAAATTTGAAAATGTGTGATTTGGCTGATCGGTCCAACTGAAATTAATTTAATTTAGAGCTTACTGGGGCATATGAAATAAAATGGACGGTCAGCAAAGATTATCATTGATATAAGTTTGTTATTATAAGGATTGTTTTTTATTTTTTGCGATGTTATCGAAGTATAACAGGTCAATGATGGGTCACATATATATTTTATAAAACCACTTCGCTGCCCTACACGGTTTTATACAATTTGTGACCGATCAAGACGTGTTATACTTCGATAACATCGCAAAAAATGAAAAACAATCCTTAAGTATTACATGTCATTAGGGTATTACCAGCGGTTATTTTAAGTAGGTTCTTGCACATTATTTGATGGAACATTAATATAACTCCGTAATAATGTTGATACTTTCTGTTAAAATAGTTTCATTCTACTGTTTACGTATCAATATGGTTCGTTTGACAATGCACACTATCAAAAGTTCACTGCTATGCATTAAATTGGGCGCGGGAGTTGGGGTGAGGGATCAATATACGAACATACTGGTGTTTTTTTGTTATGGTTTAGTCGATTATATTAATATATATCGAAATATTCGCCTTCACCATCAGCTAATACAAGCGTTCAGATGAAATAAAACAGCGGGTGTATGGTTGTATCTCACGAGGTTATGCTATAACCAGATGTTAATTTAAGCACACTGAGCACAAATAAAATGTACCCACTGTTAATGCTGGTATTTCCCAATAGACCATTTTTGAGAGAAAAGTTTAGAGTTTTAATGAAAAAAAAGAGTCTGATATTTGTAAGCACACTTAATTCAAAACAAAATATTCAAGTAAACAGTTTAAAATTGTGCCAAGTAGTAATCTGTTACGTATAATATCAATGGGAGGTAATTTGATAATTGTGGATAATCAAAACTGCTATCTACATAAGCTGTGTAACGGTTATGGTGATTTCTTTCGGTAAGGAACCAACAGAAAATATTATCTCGAACACATTTAGGTATTTTCTAGAGATTTGATGTGTTTAGACAAAATGCATTTTTATTAAGTAACGTCATTGTATAATAAACCTTTGAACTATTCTTTGTTTGGATAATTGATCGCAGTCTATATAATTATTCCATATATATATATATATTTATATATATCATGTAACACACATTTCGTTAGCACACCGATCTGATGTTGATATTTTCGATTATTTAATGATGTCATTATATTGTTTACGTCTCAATATGCGTCGTTTGTCAATGAATTATACTTACAACTTTTTAAGATATAAACATTTGTATGGAAGCACTGTCTTCAGTCAGAATCAGTGTTTGATTCACCAAAACTTCATGGTTGGTAGAGTTGGGGTTTTACGGTGCACCAACACAAAAAGGTTATATGGAGCCAATAGGAATGAACATTCCAGGCCTGTTCTCCATTTACATTTAGATGAAATGGTCATAGAACCTTCTCATCTGTAAAACTGCAGAGTTGCTGCAAATTCTATTGTCAACACTTCAATGTTTGCTGGAGCCACGATAATTGTTTTCTGTCACCACTCAAGCAGCACCTGAAACAATACAGGGGTGTTAAAAGAGACCTATTATGAAAATGACAAAAATGAAAAAAATGAGCATGAATTCGGGGCGGGGATCGGAGGGCGGATGAGATTTTACCCCTCTGTCTAGATAAGCAGTGGCCCCATTCTTGCCCAGGAATCACACGGTGCCTGCATGTTGGAATGGAGAATATAAGCTGAACAAGTACCAGCACGAAAACAATTACAGCAATTATATATACATGTATGTTAATACAAATGAAATTTTACAAGGAACTGCAGTTGTTGTGAAAAAACAACTATGTTACAAAGATATTGTTTCAGATTTAGATACATATCGGTTTAATTGCTATCATGACCTCACATTTATCAGGAAGTAAACAGAAACATTTCAACATAATTTAATTATCTAGAATAATAAGATAACCAGCCATTAACACTTTGACAGGAATTAAGAAAAAATAGCGAGAGCCAATTGAATTCATTTGGGTTTTACGGCGCATTTACCACTTACACAAATATGGGCGCCCAAAGAAACACATTCCAGAAAAAGAAGTATAATAAAGAGGATTTAGGATATCGCCAAACACAACAAATATAAAAAAATGCAGCATCAGTTTGATTTTCGACTGTTTTTGAACGATAGTGAAAAAAATGCTAGTTTCCGTTTACGCCTTCTAGTCCCGGGTGGAGCAGAGGTCTATTATTAAAATGTCAATAGTGCGAAAACTTTGGTCATCCCGAGAATGGTATGCATGTACCGGTGAACATGGAACCTTCAATGTGGTATTTGCATAGCATGCTATGGTCAGCGGCGTATGTTGTAAGAATATATACATATACTGAGAAAAAAACAAGTTCTATTTTTCCCGCTGATTTTTTGGACAAAAGGGAAATAATTAATTACATATATGGAATAGTTGTATAGACCATAACCAATAGTCCAAACAAAATTTAGTTGAAACAAGTAGTAAACAAGGAAGTTATCTAACTTTGTCTTGCTAAACAAGTTTGTTCGGCCTAAAAACATTAACTTAAATTCCTAAAGAGAATATTTTCTGCAGTTACCTCACCCAAAAAAATCACCCAAAACATACTTTTGTAGATCGCTCTTAGTATTATCAACAATTATCAAATTACCTTCCTTAGAAGATTTATACTTTTTTATTTTCACAATAGTGTTGTTTGTGCCGTGTGGCGGCCGTAAAACGTCTCCCCGTACATCCAATCGATATTGTTATTTTTACATCCCACAGGGATTGTATGACTTTCATAGATCCATATTCATCTTTAAACTTATGTGTTAATTATATCGTGTTGAAGGTTTTGTGTTCACCGACATTTTGGCCCATTTTAATAAGATTTTCCTTAACTTTCCTTGTGATCTTGAATTAGACACTTGTGTTGAGTTGTGGACCCCTATTAACTGTTCGTCTATTATTAATAACGGATCTTTGATACGTAATAACGTAGTATCTATAATAATTACTAATTGGCCCTTATTTCGTTTTTCACAGAATGGTACATGTATTACCCTTAAATTTACATGAGTTTTTTAACGAAAACACTTAAAATAAATATTTCTCCTCTTCGGTTTCAGTCTGCGTCATCTATACAAATTCCCATACTAACTCTACATTTCTTAGATCTAAGCCATTTGTACGTCTTACATCTTTAAATCTTCATTCGGCAACCTCATTCCATATTCCTTCCAAATGGATTTTTAATAACGGCTCAAAAGTTTCTTTAACACCTCTTAGGCTATGAGCCTAGACCCAACATTTGGGCCACCTGTACCGTCTTGGGGGACGAAGGCTTATAATGATTTTTAGTAAAGTATAACCTCCTATGTTTGGAAAATATATGATAGCATTGTATTAGTCTTTGCCAAATGTGTGTTATCTCCCCTTGTTTTACCCTACCCTTAAAATCAAGCTTTTTTAATGATTGTGTTATATAGTAGTAATCTCTAACATTCAAGGCTTTGTAAAGAGTTAAGGTATATAGTCATGAAATTCACAAATAACCTATTTCAATAACTTGAAATTGTATTTCAGAAAACCAAATTGAATTATCTTTTATAGTTATGTGGTAAACTCCTATATTTCTGTGTTGACTAGAATGTTTTGAAAACAAAACAAAACCCGCAGAAGTTAGTTATTTGCTATCGCAGAAAGGTTTATATAGATATCAGGCAAAAGCATTAGATATATCCTTAGTTAAGTGTTATCAAAAAAAAAATTATACACGTACACAGTTGCTTATGAGCGTATATGGACGGCGCGTGGCTGGGTGAGGGGATTGGGTAAGAGCAGTCATATGTTTTGGGGTCATCATATAATTTCTATTAAAAGCACTGGGATTGGGAAGAAAAACATACTCCGTAACTCCGTATCAGATTATTGGGGGTTGACCCATAATAGTCTGATACGGGGTTAGAATGCAGGGGCGTAGCTAGACCTTTTTTGATGTGCAGGCCCGACTATTTCTAGTGGAGTCAGGGCATGCTTCCCATAAAAAAATGAAACCGTAGGTCGTCTTTGGTGCGTTTTGGCGTATATTTAGATGACAATTTAAACACAATCACACTGCAAAATTCAACAAATTCATACACTATTATTTCATTGTTATATTTTTCACCATTCATATGAAAATTATGTGCAGGCCCGGGCCTTTTAGCCTATTATGTAGCTACGCTTCTGCAATGTGAGGAATTGGGAAAATATTATGGTTATAATATGAAGAATTGGTAAATTATCATAGTTATAAACAAAAACACAACTTAATGATTGCATTTATAATCGACAAGTATAATATGAATTGGATTGTAAGGTAATCTCAGCTTAAAGCAATGTAAATTTAAATTTATTTAGAAGAAATGGTTTAATGTAACATTTTGTTTATTATCTAAATTCTGATCTGTAGATCATGATAATAAGTAGCAGTGGAGCAGACATATTCAAACTCTTTAGAATATGCTTCAGTTAAAGTTTCATCAACTATGATAATGATTGAATAGGTGTTGCTTATTTTAAAATCAGACAGCACCAAAAGGAGAAACATGTTTAGCTATGCAATTAGAGGAGAAGGACCAACTCTCTGGCCAGCAACGTAAACTTCCAGTTGGTCTTTTTTTTTAATCTGAATTGTTCTTTTCTTCGGCTTTTCAATGAAGGGAAGATGCAATTTGGGGAGATGTGGTCCATATACTTTGGATTTTACAGCATTTCCATGAAATTCATGAGTCGTCCCCTTGCCACAGATTGTGTGAACACAGTATGCAGTATATTGACTAGAAATAGAATTGGCTGATTCATGATTGCAGCAATATGTGTGAGACACAGGGCAGTTATAATTGCTTAAAGTTATGAGTAAGACACTACGTGTTCTTGCCTGCTCAGTGTTTGAATGATAACAACATTACCAGCTAGTGAGGGTTTAACAGCGTATAAGGGGGCAACCTATGTTTAGGAGGTGTATGTCGTCTAGAGGTCACATCATATTTGATATCATGTCTGAAAGACTGAACACGCCTTTGGACAGTTCTTGGTGGCTTTCTGTTCTCCGGATCAAGACGACAAAAAGAAATCGTTGACCAATAGCCTCGCACTATAAAGGATTCTGTTTTTATACCCCGCCACGAAATCGGTGCGGGCATATAGTGTTACCCTTGTCCGTCAGGACGTACGTCCGTACGTCCCGTTTTTACATTCAACTTTTTTGTTAAGTCAATTTCTCAGATATCAAAAGCCGTGCAGTTTTCAAACTTCACACTAATTTACATCTATATGGCAGCAATATGTTCCTATCCGAATCAGGTCAATATAAATGACATTGACCTACTTTTTACACTTTGTTAATCTACATCAAAGATTTTCATTAAAGTGTTTTACATCAAAGTTTTTTGTTAAGTCCATTCCTCCAACACCAGATGCCTTAGAGCTTTCAAACGTTATAAATGTTGATAACTACATGCCAGCGATATCTTCCAATGAAAAATGGGTCAATATCAATTACCTAGACCTACCTTTGGCACTTTGTTATTTTACATTGAAGTCTTACACTCAAGTTTTTTATTAACTCAGTTTCTCAGATACCAACATCCATACACTTCCAAACTTCATACACACTTACATCTGTATGACAGCAATATGTTCCTACCCTAATATGGTCAATATAAATGACCTTGACCTACTTTATATATTTTGTTAATTTGCATTCAAGTTTTTTATTATGTCCATTACTCTGATACCAGAAGCAGTACAGCTTTTAAACGTCATACACACTTACATTTATATGACAGCAATATCTTCCTACCCAAATTAGGTCAATATAAATGACCTTGACCTACTTTTTACACTTTGTTAATTTGCATTTAAGTATGACATTGACGTGTTAAGATCACCGATCTATTGGGATCACTCTTCGTCCATCTTCCGACGTCGTTAACTTTTGCTTCAAATGACCTCATAAACCCCTGGGGCAATTTTGACCACACTTCATATGGATGATCCTTAGATGAATGTTAGATTTGTTAAAATTAGGTCAGCACGACATCCAAGATGGCCGTCATCACCATAAATGGTCGAAACCTTAAATAATCAGAACCGCTGGACTGATATTGACAGGTTTTCTTTTAAAATGATCGTCAATGCCTAGACTATCAAGTTTGTTCAAATGAATTCCTCGGGTCAAAAATGGCCGTGCCCCGTGGCTCCAAAGTTTATATATTGAGATTTTCAATGTTTTTCATAGATTATATAGGAAAAAACTTCAAAACATCTTCTTTTTTGAAACCACAAGGCACAGAGCTCTCATGTATTACAAGTAGCATCAGTCGTCTACCAAGTTTGTTCAAATGGTGACCCTGGGGTCAAATTTGGCCCCATGCCAGGCGTCACATTTTTACATAGGAAATAAATCTTCTTCTCTGAAACTACAAGAGCCAGGTTTATTGTTTTACATTTACTACAAGCTTATGGTCCTTTACCAAGTTTGTTTAAATGGTGACACTGGAGTCACATTTGGCCCCGCCCCAGGGGTCACATGTTTTTACTTGGACAGGGAAAAACCTTTCAAAAAATCTTCTTCTCTGAAACTGCAAGAGCAGAGGTTTAATAAATTGCATTTGCTTTAAGCTTATGGTCCTTTACCAAAATTGTTCAAATGGTGACCCTGGGATCAAATTTGGCCCCGTCCCGAGCGTCACAGTTTTACATAGATTTATATAGTAAAGAAATTCAAAAATCTTTTTCTCTGAAACTACAAGAGCCAGAGGTTTAATATTTTGCATTTACTATGAGTTTCTTTACCAAGTGTATTCAAATGGTGACCCTGGGGTCACATTTGACCCTGCCCCAGGGGTCACATGTTTTACATAGACTTGCATAGGGAAAAACTTAAAAAGTCTTCTCTGAAACCACAAGGCACACATCTCTCATATATAATTACTTGAGTGTAAAACTTCAATGTAAAATAACAAAGTGCCAAAGGTAGGTCAAGGTGATTCATATTGACCCACCTTTCATTGGAACATATCGCTGTCATGTAGCTAATAACATACATGTAGCCCGGGGTCACATTTGGCGCTGCCCCAGGGGTTTCACTCTAGCACCTTCATTTTGTATTTGGTCTTTACCAAACTTTGTCAGTCTCTTTATATCAATGTTGTTAACACAACAGAGGCCACATTTCCTGAACAATCTTAACCAAACTTGCACAGATTGTATATGACCGTAAGATTTCGAAGAAGTTCGATAATGGGCCAGTACTCAGGTGATCAATTTATGGCCATTTTGGCCCTCTTGTTTATTAAGTCAATTACTCACATACCAAAAGCCTTACAGTATTAAAACTTCATTCTCACTTACATCTGTATGGCACCATTATGTTCCTACCCAAATCATGTTCATATAACTTGCCTTTTAATATTACACTTAACATTTTGTTACTCCATTTTGTAAGCAACCAATAACCCTTTAGCGGGGCATTCGGGTCTCTTGGACACATTTTCTAGTTAGTTATTAAAATGTTTATAAACTTTTATTTAACAACATTTACCTTTAATTTCTAGGTCTCGTCCCTGTTAGACGAGACATGTGAATCTGCGGATTTCTTGTTATATAAGAGGGATAACATGGCCACGGTGTTGACTTGTCCGTTTTTAATTATTGATAATAAGTGGAGAGATCTTGCCACTGATACTGCTGATGTTTGTGGACTTAAACTTCAAGGTTGTAAGTTCTCTCTTTAAACTATGATGATTCTCTCTCACAACATACTGCAATGATAGACAATCTAAAACATCCAATAAGTTACCATTGTTATCTAGAGAGATAATTAGACAGTCACTTAGCTCAGATTCAAGCTTTCTAAGCATATGCTGTCTAGTTAATTCCGTCAGTTGTTGCACTCCTTTAGCTATCATCAGTTCTTCAAGATTCTCAGTTAGGACAGAAACACGAACGACTTGTTGATCAGATATAACGTCTGATCTAAAATATTGCGCTGATTCATTATATGTTTCAGTGTTCAATCATCTTAAATTGTTTCGTTGGCTCTTGTTTATTTTTTGTGGCATGTGGATTGATAGTGTGCCTGTGCAGCCATTATACACTACACATTTTCGAAGCGTCTTTTCTACTCTCGCAAAGCTGGATAGTTTTGGTGAACATTTTGTTTGTTGAAATGCCCCTATTTCACGTTTTCGTCTTCTCACAAAAACAAGTAAAGGCACTATGGTTATATACATGTTCAAGACTCTTCCGAAGACCTCCTTGTTAGCATGTTTTGTCTATGAACCTGATCGGAGCTTCATCTGTCATAAATACCTAAGCTATTCGTTTCTCTAAGTATCTTCTCATATGAATATAATTCTGCATTGTCTACGGTAATGTATATTTGTCTTTAGTTGTTTGTTGATATATCAAGTATTGGTTGATGTTGTATAGTCTGTGCAGCCGTCAGTAGAATCTGTCAGGACTCAAGACATTTGAGACTGATTAAATGATCATCATTTATTGATTATGCATTAATTATACATTATTAATTATATATTGGATGTTCTAATACTAAACTATATTTACTCTACATTCAAACAGGTTACTGCTGCATTGAGTATGCCGACGTTTTCTTTTAATTAATTCAGTATACAGTTGTTATACAATAAACTACGCATGTAGCGAATAGTTTTGCGATATTCTTACTTTATTTACCTTTCATAATTACCTAATAAATATTCTAATTATATTTTTGAAATACCTTGTTAGTTTAAATCAGTATTTCCATTTAAATTTGAAGACCACATGTCATTGTGTTTGCATTAATAGTAGATATAAAACTCGAACAGGAAATGTAGCATTCAATGACAAATGTTTATTGCTTTTGTTGAATTGCATTTCTTGCGGATGCTGTTGTTAAGCTACCAACAAGATGATACGAAACTCATTGATGTAAATTGCGAAACTCATGTAACTACTGGCAATCTATCTTCTACAATCCTTATTTAAAAATACACACTTGCTGGGTAGCAACATTATTAATTTTAAACTAAGGCCTTAAATTTATATGTAAAGTATAATACATATGAAAATGTTGTTAAAACTAAGTGGGACATTAGAGATATAAACCGATACCACATATCTACCAATGATATCCCAATATAACCATTAGTCTCTTTATATTAGCTTTGTGAGGACAAAAATATAATAAAAAACGTACATTGATTATTTATGTTTGTATCATAATCTGTTACATATTGCTTCATAAAGTTTCTTTGTAGAGTTTATGTATTGGTTAACTAGTAGTACATTATTTCTGTTAATTAGATTGTTTTTGTTTTACCAAAGAGCAAACGTATGTCACTCTACTATGTGTGAATTTCCTGAATATACCTGAATTATGAAGATAGTTTTGAATGCCTGTATAACAAACTAATGCAGAGTTAAAGAACACTCAAGTTGTGTGTGTGTTTTAAGATAGGGTAAAACAGGGGGAGATAACACATGTTTGACAAAGAGTTACAGAGTGCTATCATACATTTTCCAACACTACGAGGTTATATTTTACTAAAAATCACTATGAGCCTTCGTCCCCCAAAATGGTACCGACCACACCACATGGCTCATGGCCTATCTTGGATCACCTGTTTTGAGAAAATATCACATAACGTCTCCATTCAGACATCGTTTAATTCTATCCAGACGCAGAGAGTTTCCTTTTATATGTAAGTGCAATGCTAAGAGGTGTATTTGCTGCAATTATCCACTATTAAATCAACTGTTAATGGTAGAACATGTTATATATGTTTAGGTTCAAATCTTGATTGACGTACTTCTCACGTCATTTATGTTTTGACTTGAAATGCACCATGTTATGTTGGAGAAACGGAGAAACAGGTCTTCCTTAAAAGTTCGATTTCGTGAGCATAATATAATGCAGGCTATCTCAAAAAGTTTAAGAATTACCTGTACCAACACTTTCGTCAGTTAGGTCATAGCTTTAGTAACGTCACTGTTCAACCTGTTGGATATATGAATTATGATAATGATGCATCCGAAAACTTTAAAATAAAAGCTAGACATATAGCAGAACTAAAGTGGATGAAAAACTTGCAGACACCATTTACACTGGACCTTAATGATAATATTTATTAACAAGGAAATATTTCAAAAGAGATTTATATTGACATATTTGCTATATTTTCCATTCGAAAGCGTAAATCTAGGTCTCATGGTTGTAGACGTAATAGTAACATCAAACGGAAATCACGTATTATTATGTCAGTCGCTTATTTACATACTATTTTTAAAGAGTCTGGAAAGCACTCGATGCTTTCTGGTCTCACCTCTCTATCCATTTCTTCACTTAAGCTGATTGACGAGGAAGCAGACAAAATGTTCATTCGAACAGATCCTTTGTATAACACTGCTTCCATAATTCAAAGCTATACGCAGCATGTTCTCCGACCCCATATCGTCAAGGAGTCGGATCACGTCAGACACTTTCTAAAAATTCTTCATCTTAATAAGGGCTTTGATTTAAAAGATATACCAAATATTTTTCGAGATAATCTTCTTGTTGATTCTATTCCTAAATATTTAAAAAAATCCGAAAATCCTATGATTTTTACAAGTACAAAAATTCAATTAGAAATATGATTTTCAGCTACAACAAAATAGTTTCTGACCTTGATATAGTAAATAACACTCCTAAGGAATGCGAGTGTAGAACATCTGAATGTTGCTATGCTCCGGCGGTCATGTCATTACTGGTAATTTTAATATTATAGATAAACGTATTCGGCATTTGTTTTCTAAACGTCCAAAGTATAGATTGCCTTCAGTGATTGATTAATAATGCCTGTCGTGGCCAGATCGCAAGAATTGAGGATTTTAGTATTAAATGGTGTCGTAAAAAACATGCTGACTCTAACTGCCTTTCTACTTGAAAAAATGGAATCATTTATACCCGTATTAACTTCTATACGGTTAAGCCCTCCCTACTTGCCCTAGACCTAGGTTTCCATTTCGTAATTTAAAATCGGGAATCCAGGAATTTCATAATAAGTTTGCTTTAGTTCCTGCTGATAAAGCAGCTGATAATATAATTATTGTTTGACTCCTCCATTACGTCAATGTTTATCTCATAAACTCGGGAGTATTATTCGTATACTCCAGTGCAATGTACTGCAGATAATGTTATGTCAACGCATATCACTCAATGCAAGATTTTCAAGGCTGGAATAGACGAAAATCAAAACAGACTTCCAACGATGTACTGGATTCCCAAATTACACAAGCAACCATATAAAGCCCGTTTCATTTACAATTCTAGTTCTTGCACCACTATAAATATCTCCAAACGTTTAACATATTGTCTTACTGCCGTTAAAGATC
This sequence comes from Cyrtodaria siliqua, assembly GCA_037043455.1. Lineage (NCBI taxonomy): Eukaryota > Metazoa > Mollusca > Bivalvia > Adapedonta > Hiatellidae > Cyrtodaria > Cyrtodaria siliqua. Next base: position 49,683 of record JAWPHD010003527.1, on the reverse strand, counting down.
AAGTTAAATAAAGTTTATGAAAACTCTGGGATTAATTTATTTTTTGGTGTACTAAAAATTCAGGCGATGTTCTTGATAACATTTGCAATAAACGTCAAGCTTCAGCTATAAGTACTTATGATGTTTTTACATTATATACAACTGTACCACACAACCTTATCAAAGACAAGCTTATTGCTCTCATTCAAAAAAAACGTTTGCTACATTTTTGGCCTGTAACAATATCAAAACGTTTGCTACATTTTTGGCCTGTAACAATATAAATTGTGGACTTGCCATGAAGTTTGTGAATCACTTATTTTTCTTTTAGATAATACTTTCGTCAGGTATGGAACTACCGTTTATAGACAAATTGTGGTATCCCTATTAGTACGAACTGTGCACCCCTTGTCGCAGATTTGTTTTTATATTGCTATGAAAGAGATTTCATGTTCAGTCTTTCAACAGATACCTAATATATCCTAAAGAACTCCAACTTTACAAAGCTAATATTTCTGATACTAACGTTTCTTTTCTCGATTTACATCTTCTATTGAACATTGTGAAATAATTAGCAAAATATATGACAAGAAAGATGCTTTTAATTTTGATATTGTTAATTATTCCTATTTACATGGGGATGTGCCCCGAGCGACTTCTTATGGGGTCTACGTGTCTCAACTTACTCCTTTTTCTAGAGCTTGTACTCGAGTTGAGGACTTTAATATTCGTAATCTTTGTATAACTAAAAAGCTACTCAATCAGGGCTACCGTTGTCATGAACTTCGTAAAACCTTTGTAAAATGTTATTATCGTAACCCTGATCTTCTGCGACAATGACTATCACAACCTGACTTCTATGGTGACGTGATTTACAAACTTCGCAAGATCCATGGTCATGATCACTTTCATACTATCTGTGTTAAACTTGTTAAAAGGTTTATCAAAAGAGGTTACGACCCTATCATTTTGCAACGCACTGCATGCTTTCCTCTTTAATTGTACCTAAAGCCCAAAAGGACGGTGACGTTTGATGTTTGTCTGCAATCTTGTCTTGTCTTGCCCTCAATGGTTTGTTCTCTTGATGCTCTGGCTTCTGCATTACGTGGTCCCGCCTTAATTCCATTACGCGATGGTAAAGCGTATATTAGCAGAATTTTATAACGCATATTTCGACAATAAAACACGTTTTAAAAAAACGTTAAATGAAAAAATGGTATAACCTGTTTACAATTACCTATTAAATGTTTTAATTTTACAATATACAAACCTTATAAGCCGAACTTAAGGGTTTATTTCATACACCAGCCAACCCCGTTTTCGCTTCATGAGAACGGGGTTGGATGGGGTATGAAAGTTAATACTCGGACCACGTAATGGCCAAGTCATTGAGTACCTTCTTTGTGGCTTTCTAGGCTATTGGGTTTTATGTATTTATATATACACGAGAATCTTTGTGTTTTACTTACATTTCCTATTCATGCTGCCTTGTTGGTTAGAGAATAGTTCATGGTTTGAATTTTTTTATTTACACTGTCCCATTTTATTGGGATGACAGTAGGGGTAAGTGTGAGGTTTGGTGTACCCTAGACTCTTGTTTAAACCCCTAGCGGCCTTATTTGCCACTGACCGTTCCAAGGCGATAGCCCTATTGTCAACCCTTTTGTGTTTGTGATGTCTTATTTGGCTTTTTCTTCATCTTTAAAGTTGTTCTTTGTTTCTCTGTGTGTTTGTGGTTGACTGTTGTCCTTGCATGCTACTTTTTCTGTTCGATTGTTGTATCTGCTTTTAGTTATTAGTTATTTATGAAAAAGAGACGGGGGATTAAAATAAACTAACCTATAGTATGGCCAAAATATTACTTTTGTTGAACTGATAAACCGGATTCGTAAGTAGTATAGATTATGACGGTATCGGCGAAATTTTTCCCGAGAGGCGCAATCAAGCAGTTTATATAGTTGGAAGACCGTCTGGTAACAATTATACCTCACCATGCATTAAGGATAGCTGGAGTTAACCTGATAATTGCTTGTTTACCCTTTGCGAGGGATAAACTGCACTGGTACCTCCATTATATATACTACTCGCGATCAGGGTCGTGATATATATAATAAATGTTATAATAATACATACTATCAGAGGCATTACTATAATATATGTGTAAGGAAGGCATATTAATTTCCACCTATATTTCTATTCCAATGAAAAATGAGAATGTGTACCACGTGATTGTACATAAAATACATCTTTTTCGTACGCTTCAAACCGGAAACGTCTCGAAAATGGATATAGTTTTCGTATTGGACGGTTGAACGGTCCCAAAAGCGATATTCGTATTTCGTTTTGGACGTTAAAGAAATGTTACTCTAACGGGTTTCACGCGCAGTCTCTCGGATTTGACTTGTTGGAGAAAAGCATCTGAGGTACTACAGAGGAATTTGGTGTTGTCTGCACAACAACAGACACAACAATAATGCTGTCCGATTCCGAAATATACAATTTTGTGCAAGAGCAAATATCAAAAGGAAATCAGATGTGGCAACAGTTGCTACACGTTTCCGCCCCTGGACAGAATCAGAGAGAACCAACGCAATTGAACCACTTGAATATCTATATGCGTGTTCGCAAAATTGACGGAGGGGAATATGAGCCTGATATATTAAATGATGTTCAAAACAGCATAGACAGATACCTCGCGGAGAAACAGTCCTATGGGTGGGTGACGAATAAATCAATCAAATATTTCAAACATAACGTTTTGTTGATGTTTATTTTCTGTTGACCATGTTTTTATTTATAAAAAATAGAGGAGAATAATAAAAGGTCATTATACAGTTAACTGTACAATATGGATTTTTTATTGTGCTCGTCAATGTTATGGTAAAAACTTGTATTGGACGAGACAACCATTACATTGACTTGTACAATAAAAATCCATATTTTACAGTTAACTGTATATTACCTTATATTAACCAATTTTAATAAAATGAGAAATTAACATTTTCACATTTGCTATTGTGTTTATGTAAGCTGTAAATATTCACCAAACTCATCTGTTGAAGCAAATTATGTTGCTTAATTAGATTTAGAGAAACATTCACAATTCAACAATAATCCAACAGTGAGATTTCATAATAAAAAAGTTTTTTTCTTTTGGGTCAAAGTCTTTAATTTAATGACGTAACTGATTTGCAAAATGAAAAAAAAACCAGTTCTTGGTGCAGTGGAGATGAGTATTTTAATTTGATAACTAGAAATGGACCCCGCGCATGCGAGGTAAAATGATTGAGGGAGAATTGAATTGAATTGGGGTTTTATGGCGCACCAACACATGAAAGGTTATATGGCGCCTAACAGGAATGAACATGCCAGGCTCATCCTCCATGTACATCGGGATAAAATATGGAGAACGGGCCTAGAACCTTCTCACCATGAACTGCAGAGATGCTGCAAATTCTATTGTAGACACTCCATTTACGCTGGAGCCACGTTATAGTTTTTTCTGCCACTGCTCCAGTGATACATGTATGAGCGAGATGGCACCTGAAACAATGCATGGGTCATGATGAAGACCTTTAATGAGCATGAACAAAAAATGATAAAATGAACATGAATTTGGGGGTTTCTACCCCTCTGCCTTCCCCTCCAACGGGATATGCAGTGGCACTATTCTTTGCCCCGTAACCAAACGGGGCCCCCGGAACCACACGGGGCAACATGGTTTGTAAGAGGTGCACAGAAAGCTTCTGAAAGGAGGAAAATGGAGCAGTGTCTGTGATGAATAGATCGCATGATGGATGAACTGTTTGTAAAGCAGTGTAAATAAACACACATGTGAATGATAGCCCTCTTTATTTAAAGAGAAATAAGTTGGAAAATATTACAAAATGCAAATAATAATCACTACAGCACAAACATACTGAATTACTTGACCAAAGAAGCATAAGCTACATTTGAAATCACTTATGTTTATAAACAAATTACCAACATTATCTAATGTGTTTTACAAATTATTGGAAATCTCATGAGATGGCAAATATACTACATGTATGTCGTTTGTGCAGAAACATTGCAAGTGCTTGAAGGAAATGGTCCGTTTCTGCACCAGAAGGATAAATACATGGTATAGAAATAAATTACAATGAAAAGGAGTTAAAGCTTAAAATGTCTATGCCAAAACTGATTGAAAAACATGTGGGAATGTGCAAAACGAATTCAAAGTTTCATGGAAAAGAGCACAGAGTATGCAAAAGAAGTGTTAAGTACTGTAAATTCGGATTCATTCGCGAGAATGTTTTTTGTGTACTTTTGCGAGTGACATCCATTGCGAATTTGAAACTTTGCGGTTTAATGTGATCTAATAATAGTAAGGAACTAATCCGGAGTTTATCGGAAATTATTAGACGAAAACAGCCGACTTGTAGATGACATCACTCTTATGGTACAAAATTGGTTGGGGGTAAAAACCGTACCGTACCTTTAACGGAAATAGCAGGTGTTTGGTAAGGATAATACCGCAAAAATGAATAGTTTAGCTTAGTATAACGAAATTAAAGGAAATTACCAGAATAAGTAGGTTGTATAACATATATAAAGACAAAATTCAAATGTTAATCCATTTATTTATATCGTATATTAGAACACTTAGCACGTATATAGGTAATACATATATCAGTAAGGTGAGGTAAAGGATGGTCCTCCCCGACCCTTGCGCCATCCATTGACGGGGTGATTCAATGGGTCGTGAAAAGACGGCTCAAAAATATCTATCAGATGTAATTATATAACAAATAGAATCAGTGCCGTACCGTACATACCGGCGACCATCCTTTGTGCAACAGTTATCATAAATAAAGAATATTAAATCAACATTAATAATCAATATCAAACATGGGGTCAATTGCATGGCCAAGAAATTAATTAAATTACATGTGACCTTGTAAATGAAAGGTGTGACGAACACTTAGGCAGATTTCAAGAGGGATTCATACGTTTTAAACAGCAGACAGTCAGCTATACGTGAATTATCAGAAAAATATATACCAATAATGAAGTTTTCTTTTACCCTTTCTCTTTAGTTACATCTCGAGCGATGTCATAATTTCCACAGCTCAATTATAGCATAGACATACATGAATATAGATTCAAAAAATATGTATAAACTATCATTTTCATTGATATAAAATGTATCTATCTATAGCATAAGTACACCTAAATTTAAATAATATTATTTCAATTGTCATATTTGGTCCATTTTATTTTATTTTACATCCTATATAAATCTGTATTAGTTCGTTACACTAAACTGAACTATTCATTACTACTTTCGGTATTCCACGTACCACGCTCCTGCTGTCAGTGAATTGAATTGAATTGAAGACTTTATTTTAAGAGGGTAGCCCAGTTAGTAAAAATACTAATCTTCCCTGAGGCCCTCTTTACAAAGCAACATAGTAAACAAACAAATATATACAAGTTTATAGCAACACAAAGATATTGATAATGGAAACAAAAGCGTTCACAAAAAATAAAAATCTATATCGTGATTCAATAACAATTTTAACGAAAACAATTTCAGTTATACAGTTCTTTTTATCCACTTTATATAATTGTTTGAAAAGGATTTAACTGACGTGCAAGATCTTATATGCTCTGGGATTTCGTTCCAAATTACTGGGTCATAGTAAGATATACTTCTTTTAAAAAGCTCCTTATTTGTCTGAGGAATCGTAAAGTTAATATCACAATGAGATTTGTAATTTGTGTGACTTATGTTATGTAACTCAATCATATCCATTATATAAGAAGGAACAAGCTGAGTAGAAACTTTAAACTTGATTTAGCTTTATTAAAAACAATTATTTGGTCAATTGTCATTACATTTATAGTGTTCATTGCATCATTTAAACATGTATATTCGTTGCCTAATATAATATGACATACTCTTCTTTGTACTTTTAAAAGACTATTAATCTTTCCCTTCGTTGTACGTCCCCATATAATATTGCAAAAAATCTAAATGTGGCTGGATATAAGCCTTATAGTAGATAATTCTATAATTAAGTGGAATGTATTGCTTTATTCTAGATAAAAGCCACAGATATGATGATAATTTCTTTCAAATGCTTATTAAATGTTCATCCCACTTAAGGTTTGCATTCAATTGAATATCAATGTTATTGTAGTTTAAAAACATGGGTTAGTGTTGTAGTACTGCGCGCTTCTGAGGTGTTGTAATTAATAAGACTTTAGTTTTTTCAATGTTTAATACCATGCCGTTTTCTAAGCACCAGTTTTGCAATATATGCAGTGCAGCTTGCAGATTTTTTTCAATTGTAATTAACGAATCATTAATATCATATATTACCATTATGTTTCGGAATGTACGGTACGGTACGTATATGCACAGACATATTAATAAACAGAGAGAAAACTTCCTACCTTAACCAATGAAATAACCAAAATATCACGTGGCACCTTAACTTTTCCTTCTATCTTCTCTCTCAATTATTCACCGATGTTGATGAAAATACATCCAAAAGATTCATAGTGAATAGCAAAATGGTATTATAATAATTTATGTTTATTTTCAAAATAAGAAATTGTATAAAAAGATGTTTAAAGTTTAAAATGTCATCATGTTTCGCTTTTCTCTTAAAAATCAATGTTTTGACATAGTCAAAGTTTCCATCAAACTCCTTGTTTGCTCTCAATGTAAGAGAAAACAAAATACTATCATTGGGAAGAAAATTAAATTTGTGATGGTATTTGGCTTGAATGAAACTTGTATCTATAAAACTCTTCATGAAATGTGTGTTTAAAGTTGGGAAATATTTTGTGAAATTTTCGAACTGTGCCACTTGAAATGTGCACAATTTTCATAGTGTCCAATATATTTGTTATTAGGTCTTTGGTATATGATACGGCAAGGTATGACTTTTACCCTCAATCTAAAAAATATGTTTAAACGAAATACCTGCAATTTTCGCAACCTACAAAATATGTTGAAACGAAATAAAAAAGAATATATAAAAAATTCAGGAAGACAACGGCGAACTTGAAATCCACAAAGGGACGTTTTAAATGGGACGACTGCATTGACATTCTGACGTACCAAGGTTTCAGCTAAGGCGACCTATTTTTGAGAAATCGTGGCTAATGTTATCTATTTGGTATAATAGATACAAGGAGCGTTCAAATATGAATGCAATTCGGTGCATTTTGATTAGTAGTAAACGAACAACGCCAAAATAATTATCTCATTCCTTCAAAATATTCACCACCATGTGATATACATAATTTCAGTCTTCTAATCCAATTTTTAAAGGAGTTTTCATAATCTTTTCTAGGTATACTGTGCAGATACTGAAAAATAGCTGAACCGAGATTTTTACGTGTTTAATATTTTCTTCCGGCAAGGTATTTTTTGAGTCTTGGAAACAGAAAAAAGTCACAAGGGGCAAGGTCGGGCGAATACGGAAGGTGGGGAAGCTTAACAACCTTTTCCTGTTTCAAAAAGTCGCGTACAATGGCCGCCTTGTGTGAAGACGCATTGTCATGCAACAGCCTGACACCCCGCACACCCGTTGCTGGTCGGCGTTTGTTAAAGTATTTCTTCAATTTGTGAAGGACCTTGTCTTTGTAAAATTTGGCATTTACGCATTTTCCTTTTGGTACGGCAATTTGAATGGCAGGACCTTGATTTGTAAAGAAAATGCCATACATGACCTTTCTGACGCTCATGGTACGTTTTGCAATGCAAGGTCCTTTGCTTTCTTTGGTGGCCCATATTTTGTTCTGGATCTTTCGCTTGGGCTCAACAAAATGAACCCACGTCTCGTCACCGGTGACGACATTTGCAAAAGATCGAGTGCTGTATTTGGGGAACTCATTCAACAATTTTTTGGCCATTTTAACACGGGCAAGTTTCTGGTCTTCTGTAAGCAGATGGGGTATCCATCTTGCATTTATCTTCCTCATCTTTAAATCTCGCTTGAGAATTGTATGAGCAGCTCCTGCTGAGATGCCAACGCATCGAGCTATTTGCCTGATTGTAAATCTTGCATCAGTACCTACAATTTCTTTGACTTTTGCAACCATTTTTGAGGATGTTGCAGTTTTTGGACGGCGTGCATGAGGCGCATGTTCCAATGAAATTACACCACTTTTAAATTTCTTACACCATCGAGTAACTGATGAACAAGAGATTTCATTATCTCCATAAACAGTACATATTTCATGAAATATGTCCTTTGCCCCTATACCAAGAATACAACGGTTCTTTATATAGGACCGTATTTTATCACTGAAAAGTGACCTTTTCCCAACCATTTTAGCATTAGTGTACACGAGTAGACAGTGTTAATCGAGCTATTGTAACAGCTAGACTAAACGGATTTAAACATGTGTGGTATCAATTAAAAGTTTACACAGGCCTCTATGCGATACAGTTAATTAACTCGTGAAAATCGTGGGTACAAGCGAGATATAACTCCAGTTGCATTCATATTTGAACGCTCCTCGTATTATGTAACTAGTTAAATATTTGTTTTAGCATCTCCCAATCTTTATTAAATTGTTCAGCATGTTTACTTTTTATTGCAATATCACTGTAGGGATCCGTACACCGGATCTTGGTCAAGACCCCGTTCACTAGTACGGAGTTTTGGTCAGCCATGTTGTAGAAAACGTACGGATTACAACAGCAAATGTAGGTTAACCACGTTTTTCTCCTATTTTTGTTCATTTTATATGAATAATCAGTATTGCTATATGGTGCGGAAACATTTCCCCGTTCAAATATTACCGTACATTGTTGACATATTACTTTGAATGCTACAATTCGGATCAAAGAAAAACAATTGTCGGTGCTGAAATTCGCCCAAAGTACCATTCAGCAATAAATATCTCATTAATTTTCAAGTTAATGAAAATTTTGAATTGGCAGATTTATTTGTTTTTCCAATATACGTGCATGTTCAAATGTTGGACTTCATTCATCCGAAATTGACCGAGATATGAATCGAAACAAAATTAATGTTTGTGTACGGGGTCTTGGGCACTTGTGTACGGAGTACTGCAAATATTCTCTTTTTACTGTACGGAGTTTTGCTTTAAATATATTGTATGAAACTATGGTTTTAATGGTACTTGCATTACATGTAATACATAAAACATTCATTGAATGTTTGTAAACAGTCAATGTAGTGTCATTCGAACTGAATCAACGTAGATTTCCTTGAGCAGATATAATCATGCGAGCTATATAGATAATTAATATTAACCCATGCCGTTATCTATATCATGTGTTGTCAATGTAGTTTAAGAACCAACTTTACATTTCCTATTAACATGCTTAGGAAAGTTTGACATAGTTTAGATGTCAGTATGGGGCATAGTATTAATTTTAACCTGACAGGCAAACTGTTTGAACAAATACGGTAAGGAATTTTAACGCCTGTGGGACGTATAATAATACTTTATTTAAACAATATTTTATTCAAATACTGAATGGGATTGGACAACAGGCAATGCCTATGTAAGACCTCTCCCATATCAAGGTACATATAAACAATAAATTCATATCAAACATAACATAAAATGTGGAATTGTAGTACAGTTTTCATATATTGGTTTGACAATTAACTTAGAATCTTTGAAACATGTGTACCGTGATTATTTAGTATTAACACTTTGTACTGTCAGAAAGAATTTAAGTGAGAAAACAAAGAGAATCAACAGAAAGAAAATCATACTGGAAACCAATACAAAGTTTTAGTATGAGTTTCTGTAACCAATAGTTAATTTTGGAATTGAAGATAACTGAGAAAACAGACAAACAAAAAAATAAAAATTACAATAAAAAAGGAAGAAAGATGATAATATATAAAAAAAACTTCTAGCATTGTGACAAAACATATCTGAAAATACAATAGAATATACATACATATACATATGTACATGTACATACATCTATAATTCTACGAAAATCTCCTGGTACACTTAATGTATTTGTGGACAATAAGTACAATTTCTGAGTTCGTAGTATCGTCTAGATTGGAACTGCCATTCAGTATCAAGTCAATGTTGATATGCGTGACATCAACAAGATTGGCTAGGGTATCAAGTAAGTCATTTCTGAATTGGTTATACAGTGGACAGTTGAAAAAGAAATGAGTATTGTCCTCACATGGATTGCCACATTTCGGACATACTGCTGAATCTGTCAAGAAGTGGTCAAATAAATGCGTATTTAGATTACTTGAGTTATTTCTTAATTGACAATGGATGATGTTATCATTCCTATTTCCTATATTATTGTGATATGGACTGTCAGTCCTATGTTCAAAAGCCTTAAATTTATGCTTAAATTGTTCAACAGATGGTGCATTTTTAGCGTCTAAATGTAAAGCATTCCACAATTTAGTTGTACTCGGCAGAAAGCTGTTATAATATGATGTTGTACGACAGAGAGGGAGACGTAAGTTTAATCCTGAAGTTCGAAGGTTATAATCATTGTTTACAGGTAAGTATGGCTTGATTAAGTTATACATGTAATCTGGACTTATGCCATAAATTGTTTTGTAAGTAGTTACAAGTTTATGATATTTTCTTCTTTTTGTTAATGTTTCTAAGTTCAATTCAATATATAAGTATGATCTAGAGGAATTGCATCTGAGGCCTGTTATTATTCGTGCTGCTTCAACTTGGACGCTCTTTAATAGATCAGATTCTCCCTGTGTACAGTTATCCCATACTGAATCTCCATATTCAAGTATAAGTCTTATAAAGGCGATATATATTTTCAATAGAGAATGTCTGTCAAGTTTGTACTTAAGCATTCTTAGAATGTTAAATCGTGCACATGCTTTTTCGTATATATTTTCTATATGATGCGACCAAGTTGCATTGGACTGAATTGTTAATCCAAGGTGGCAATGTGACGCTACGTCTTGTACTATATCATTATCAAAGTAGACTGGTGGGTGGTTATAGTTTCTTCTACTGCAAACAAGGCTTTTGTTTTTTTGAGGATTAAAAGTAACAGCCCATTTTTTTGACCATTCAGATATTTTGCACATTCTACTGGGGTTTTATCAACTACAACAAAAAGAGAAGTGTCAACAGCAAATAACCGTACATCATTCAATAAGTCATCTGTGATGTCATTTATATAAAGCAGAAATAGAAACGGACCTAAAACAGAGCCTTGCGGAACACCTGCATCTATAGTACTGAAGCTTGAAGAAAATCCATCTAGGACTACTTTTTGCTGCCTATCAGGGAGATAGCTACGTATCCAGTTACATAATGAATCATTGATACCATATTTAGCTAATTTAAAAAGCAACCCAGCATGCCATACTTTGTCAAACGCAAAATATAAATCGTACATCTTTCCCAGCGTCGAGGTTGCTTTTTATGTTATTATATATTTCTATGAGCTGATTTACTGTAGAGTCTCTAGGTTGAAAGCCTGCATGGTATTTGCACAGAAGGTTATTCGTTTTGATATAGTTGAACAAGTGTTTAAATACGATATTTTCCATCAATTTGCAAATAATACTGGTAATGGATATAGGCCTATAATTGCCCGGCATGCCAGGTTCTCCCTTGCCCTTAAAAATAGGAGTTACATTCGCCTGTTTCCATTGGTATGGTACTTTTCTAGTGGACAATGGCAGATTAAAAAGTCGCGTCAATGGATCAGCGATGCTATTTAAAACTAATTTTAACACCTTTGGTCTAATCATATCTGGGCCTGGAGGTTTCGATAATTTCAAGATGTTCAATTGACCAATTACTTCCGTTTCATTTATAATGAAGTCATTCATTTTATAGTCAGTGCGATTATGAAAAGTATGTAATTCCGGTTCATGTTCAATATGAGATGTTGAAGAAAAGGAAGAATTCAATGCGTTTGCTTTGTCTACTGGATGTATTAAAACACGACCGTTATTTTTTATTGGAAAGTTTGGTTGAGTTACTTTGTTCAATTTAGAGATCGATTTTGCTATACGCCACCATTTACCCGGGGGGATTGATTTATCAGTTAACTGGGATGTAAGTTTTGACTTGTATGATTTCTTAGATTCGCGGATTAAAGCAATTACCTCATTTCTAAGTTGAATAAACATTGACCAATGTAATGGATTGTTGTAAATGAGAAAAAAAAATATATGACGTTAACTGTGGTCACAATGAGCTAAAATTGGACAACTGTATCAATTCTAACAGACAATAATATACGCCTGGACTTAGTTTGTAGTACATGTAGTTATTTGGAATAAGTACGGAGTCTTTCTCAAGAATTACCCCTTTTAAGTTATAGTTTTCTGCATTTTTTTGTCTTAACAATACAAACTGGTATAAGACATATAGGACCTAAATAATGTCTACGAATTACTACAAATATAAGTAAATAACATCAGTGCAGAGCAGCGAAAACAATCTTAGCATTGCAAAACCCCGTACAGTACATGGACAAGACTCCGTACACAAATCAGCGTCTTTTTATATGAATTATTTACGCTGGGCACGTTTTGTTTCGATTCATATCTCGGCCAATTTCGAATGAATGATGCTGAAATTTTGAACATGCACGTATATTGGAAAAACAAATAAATCTGCCAATTCAACATTTTCATTAACTTGAAAATTAATGAGATATTTATTGCTGAAGGGTACTTTGGGCGAATTTCAGCACCGGCAATTGTTTTTCTTTGATCCGAATTGTAGCATTTAAAGTAATATGTCAACAATGTACGGTAATATTTGAACGGGGAAATGTTTCCGCAACATATAGCAATACTGATTGTTCATATACATGAACAAAAATAGGAGAAAAACGTGGTTAACCTACCTTTGCTGTTGTTATCCGCACGTTTTCTGAAACATGGCTGACCAAAACTCCGTACTAGTGAACGGGGTCTTGACCAAGATCCGGTGTACGGATCCCTACAGTGAATATGTCTATATGTGTTATGAGAGCATTTGAGTATGTTTTAAGTTTTGATAATGGTGTATCTTGTCGTTTTGGGCAAAAAATATGATATTAATATTTGATTTCTAGCAATATTTGCAATTCAATTTTTGATAAGCATTTTCAGACGTTGAATATAACGTGTTTTTTCTGTAAATGATAGTATTATTTGTTTTGATACACGTATTCTTTGTAGTTGTTAAAGAAAAGTGTGTGTTGTGGGACAGGTCCATATCATGTGAGTAATGGTCTCTTCTTCGTTATAGTTGGGCAGATTGGTGAAAAAAGTGTGCATTGTTTGACAAAAGCACCAAACCTTGCACATAGCTAGACAATACCATACTGAAACAAATTGGCTATGGAACCAGGCCAGATTTTTTAAAATGGACGCCATTTTCAAAATGGCCGCCAAATACGTAATAAATAATCAGTTGAATCTATATGTATCAGGTTTTAACACCAATAGTCAAAGGGTCGTGAAATACAATCTGGGTATATTTTAAGTCTAAAATGGCTACCGTTTTCAAAATTGCCGCCAAAACATGTTGAAAATAGTAAAAGGTGTAATTCCTTTAATAGTTGTTTGTAAGAAAGTAATTAATATGTTGAATTTGTTCACTCAGTTTTCTTTGCATTGTATTTGTTTGTTAATATTGCAATAAAGAGTTATTTAGAGGCACCCTATGGTTAATGTGTTAATGGATTTACACGTTTAAATCAAATTTCACTTCGGATTGACTCAATGTTTTCTCCAGCCTTTGGAATTTCTGAAGGGTACTAAACTAATGTTCTTATCAGAAACTATCGGTCCATTATAAAATATATTTATAAAACCCTAAAATACATTGACTTGGTAAACCTTATTTACAAGACAAAACAAGTAAACAAACCTAAACGCGAAGACATTTTATGCTAACAGGTTAACTGCGTCTAAACTATGTAGTTGCCGAGCAGAAACAATGAAATTGGCCTGAAACCCAATGTGAAAATCATAATGGTATTTTGCGTTGAAGCATTCGTATCTAAAATGGAGGTATTACAACAATCAGAGACTTGTTTGAGGACTATAGATGGATGGACCAGTGCCCTTGTGGCAATTACGACACTGCAGATTCCTTTCTGAAATAAACACATGCATCAGGGAATGCTCATCACGTAAAAACCATACTTATGGTAAACCGGGCTTACAGTTATTTGAAGTATGAGCAAGGCATGCACTGAGTATTGCACATGACGATCATAAAGAGAAACCAAAAGTTCGCAATTGCATGCCTTTCAGTTACACTTTAAATCTTAAAATTAGTCATCTCTGTGTGTGAGATAACTTCATTAGTGTTGTCACATCAATACCCAATGAACTAGCTCACAAGCAGAAATATACGATTGTGAAAAAAGATGAAGGTGCAGTAGGTGCTGTAAACACATCGCAGCTTCCACATTGGATGATCTCTATAGTCTGTGTTATCTGTTAATTTCAGTAATTGCAATGATTCGATTCATCAGGCTCTACCTATGAAAGGACTATGCTCTTTTCCATCATGAACACGTTAAAGATGTTAAGAAGACAGTTTGAGTGACACGGTAGAGGAATTAGCAAATATATTCAAGGACAATATTGAGTTTTTACCGATACTTGACTTACGTCACATAAAGCATGACACGTTTGTAACAGAGGTTATAGATGACATAACCAAGTCTGTCTTTAAACAGATAAACCAGAACATGTTTTCTTTTCTCAGTGGTCACCAGCTTACAACATATTCTATAACAACTTGCTTTCTCTTCTCGCATATACATATATATCATATTAGGTTCCGATTAACGGCGGATTAGAGTGTCTCACCATCCTTTTCTAACTTTGGAAAACTTTTTTGGATTTTAATCAGACTATACGAGCTGCCTTAAAATACCCTTTAATGCTTGCAAAAGATTAGTTAGTATGATTAGCAAGTTCCTTATCACATTGTTGCATGTCACTTGCAGAATATTTAGCAGTTGACGGCCATAATGCAAAACAAAGTCAGAGCTCTGGTTAGCTGGCATAGCAATCGGTTGCGATGGAAGAGAAACTAAAAACATGTTCAATAAAACAGAGATGAAGATGTGCCTTGTATCAGACAACGAGAAACTGAGACTATCTCGATCATTTCTCTAAAATGATACGATACAATGCGTGTGTTGCATGTGGCATATGCCAAACAATAATTCATTAAACTAATGCTATATACAGTAGACACAAACGTTGTAGTACATGTTATAGCAATTGTACAGTAAATACAGTTAGATGAGCTATGGGTTAGTTTTAGGAACTAGGAATCACTTTAGGTTCTTTGTTGCACACTGTATAGCCTATTAATTAGTACATATACACCAAGACGAATAGTTGCTCTTCATTTGCTGAAAGAGGTAAAAGCTGTGCATGGAAAACCTGGAAATACTATGTTGATGTTGCACAAGTTTTCCAATTACAAACGTTGTACTTGTTGGAAAATGTATGACACGTGGAAGTGCATGTTCATGTCGGAAAGAATTGTTGACATTCAATGGTTCCAAGATACAACAAGTACCAATTGCTGTAGCTCGTTTCAAGCTCACCTGCAGAGTTGTTTAACATGTTGTAATTGGACATTGTTGGAGACATGGCCTTTAGGTCCACCTGTGAAATGCCTACATCCGGTGACTGCGGCTGGAAGAGGATATGTTGAAGCCTCTCTCGATAACACTACCACAGGT
Source organism: Cyrtodaria siliqua (assembly GCA_037043455.1). Lineage (NCBI taxonomy): Eukaryota > Metazoa > Mollusca > Bivalvia > Adapedonta > Hiatellidae > Cyrtodaria > Cyrtodaria siliqua. The sequence goes on along the minus strand of JAWPHD010003527.1, from coordinate 33,989 downwards.
TTCAGCGTTTGCAAGGAACTTATTAAATGTAGATGTCAAATAGACATAGTGTGTTGCAAACGATGTGTCAAAGCAGGAATGATGCATCCAGTCTTAAAAATGGGACGTCGGGTACTGTGACTGTGATTAAGAAAAAAATGTAGGCCTACAATTCATTTCATAGATCAGTAAGATTGGATTAAATTTACGTAATGTTAGCTCTCATATTGAAAATGTTTAAATGATATGACCGCTTATTACATTCGAGTTTGTGTAATCAAACTTCTTTTTGATTTTGTTTTCTGATAGTGTCTTGCTAACATTGTTTTTTTAAATCAACAAATGTAATTTAAGGTCGTAACTAAATCTAATTCCGATAAATCGGAGATGAGAAATATTATTTAAGTATCCTTTGCGATATTTTTTCTCCAAGCGTTTAGAAGACTCGCCAGTTTGATTTGTTTTATAACCTGCGGCGTCCCGTTAGTTTTGCTACTTCATATGAATGTTTTAAAATCAGTTTTAATAATTATGTAAATAGTTCAAAGCAAATTAGATTTACATATTGCTCATTGGGGAATATATGGCACCAATAATATATTAAAACTTGTAATAGAATAACCACAAACAATTAAAAAATTCAGCATTGTATAAGTATATGCAAGAAGATTTAAAGTCAAATTGATATTGGGTTAGTCTATTTGGATGCTTGATAAACAGTTCTCGATTGTTGTGTACCCCTTTAATAGTTTTTTACCAAGTCACTAGATGTATACTTTCGAATTATTATAACTAAAAGCCGCTAATAAAAATGAGACTGAAACTTAAACACACTTCAGGAATGCTTAAGACTAAAGGCAACTAAGACAAACTAGACTCAGAGTTGGCATAGTATGCATACATGTGTAAAATCCCTATCCCCTGAAGTATAGGGGTGTATCTAACAACTATTTATTGAAGTATAGGCATACACATACATATATCAAGACAACACCTTTGTAAAACACATCAACATTTTGATTCTTTCTAAAAGAAAACAAAATTGGCAGCCATTTTAAAGAAACAAATGACCCAAATTATATTGCATGTTTTATTGTCTATCAATGTCTTGAATTTAGTGTATCTACAGTAACAAGTTTTGATGAAACCAATTAATTATGGGCTTCATTAATTCTTTGTGGAATAATTCTTTGTGGAATATTTGGCGGCCATTTTGAAAATGGCGGCCATTTAATATATATAGTATTTTGTATATCTAAAAAGAAATATAAAAGGATCGGACAGGGAAAGTAGCATTCAAGGAGGACAGTCAACCACAAAACACAGAAACAAACACGCAAACAGACAAACAAGAATGCAAAAGCAATAATAAATGCAAACGAAATCACAAACACAAAAGGGTTGACAATAGGGCTACCGCCTTGGAACGGTCAGTGGCAAAGTAGGCCACGGAGGGTTTAAACCGGTTCTAAGGTGCACCAAACCACACACTTACCCTACTGTCATCCCATTAAAACAGGACAGTGTAAATAAAGAAATCCCCGCCATGATCTAATCTCTAACCAACAAGGCAGCATCAATAGGCAATATAAGTAAAACACAAATATGCTCGTGTAAATATAATACAAAAAAACAATAGCCTAGAAAGCCACAATGAAGGTACTCAATGACCTGGCAACTAAGACAAACTAGACTCAGAGTTGGCATAGTATGCATACATGTGTAAAATCCCTATCCCCTGAAGTATAGGGGTGTATCTAACAACTATTTATTGAAGTATAGGCATACACATACATATATCAAGACAACACCTTTGTAAAACACATCAACATTTTGATTCTTTCTAAAAGAAAAAAAAAATGGCGGCCATTTTAAAGAAAAAAATGACCCAAATTATATTGCATGTTTTATTGTCTATCAATGTCTTGAATTTAGTGTATCTACAGTAACAAGTGTTGATGAAACCAATTAATTATGGGCTTCATTAATTCTTTGTGGAATATTTGGCGGCCATTTTGAAAATGGCGGCCATTTAATATATATAGTATTTTGTATATCTAAAAAGAAATATAAAAAGATCGGACAGGGAAAGTAGCATTCAAGGAGGACAGTCAACCACAAAACACAGAAACAAACACGCAAACAGACAAACAAGAATGCAAAAGCAATAATAAATTCAAACGAAATCACAAACACAAAAGGGTTGACAATAGGGCTACCGCCTTGGAACGGTCAGTGGCAAAGTAGGCCACGGAGGGTTTAAACCGGTTCTAAGGTGCACCAAACCACACACTTACCCTACTGTCATCCCATTAAAACAGGACAGTGTAAATAAAGAAATCCCCGACAGTGATCTAATCTCTAACCAACAAGGCAGCATCAATAGGCAATATAAGTAAAACACAAATATGCTCGTGTAAATATAATACAAAAAAACAATAGCCTAGAAAGCCACAATGAAGGTACTCAATGACCTGGCAACTAAGACAAACTAGACTCAGAGTTGGCATAGTATGCATACATGTGTAAAATCCCTATCCCCTGAAGTATAGGGGTGTATCTAACAACTATTTATTGAAGTATAGGCATACACATACATATATCAAGACAACACCTTTGTAAAACACATCAACATTTTGATTCTTTCTAAAAGAAAAAAAAATTGGCGGCCATTTTAAAGAAAAAAATGACCCAAATTATATTGCATGTTTTATTGTCTATCAATGTCTTGAATTTAGTGTATCTACAGTAACAAGTGTTGATGAAACCATTTAATTATGGGCTTCATTAATTCTTTGTGGAATATTTGGCGGCCATTTTGAAAATGGCGGCCATTTAATATATATAGTATTTTGTATATCTAAAAAGAAATATAAAAAGATCGGACAGGGAAAGTAGCATTTAAGGAGGACAGTCAACCACAAAACACAGAAACAAACACGCAAACAGACAAACAAGAATGCAAAAGCAATAATAAATGCAAACGAAATCACAAACACAAAAGGGTTGACAATAGGGCTACCGCCTTGGAACGGTCAGTGGCAAAGTAGGCCACGGAGGGTTTAAACCGGTTCTAAGGTGCACCAAACCACACACTTACCCTACTGTCATCCCATTAAAACAGGACAGTGTAAATAAAGAAATCCCCGCCATGATCTAATCTCTAACCAACAAGGCAGCATCAATAGGCAATATAAGTAAAACACAAATATGCTCGTGTAAATATAATACAAAAAAACATAGCCTAGAAAGCCACAATGAAGGTACTCAATGACCTGGCAGAAGCCAGAGCAGTAAGAGAATAAACCATTAAGGGCACGACAATAAAGATCATAGACAAACATCAAACGCCACCGTCCCAATGGGCTTTAGGTAGGCGTCATCATAGGGTCGACAGCCTGTCCGGTCATCGTACAATTAAAGAGGAAAGCATAGTGGCGAACTGTAAAAGGGTCCACCACCAAGCATGCAGTACGTTGCAAAATGATAGGGTCATAACCTCTTTTGATAAACTGTTTAACAAGTTTAACAAAGATAGTATGAAACTGATCATAACCAAGAATCTTACAAAGTTTATAAATCACATCACCATAGAAGTCAGGTTGTGATAGTCCTTGTCGCAGAAGAGTCCTTAAATTATGTTTATATTTGGAAAGAAGATCAGGGTTACGATAATACAATTTTGCAAAGGTTTTACAAAGTTTATGGTAACGGTAACCCTGATTGAGTAACGTTTTAGTTATACAAAGATTACGAATATTAAAGTCCTCAACTCGAGTACAAGCTCTAGAAAACGTATAAGTTGAGACACATACACCCCATAAGAAGTTGCTCGGGGAACATCCCCATCCAAGTGGGGATAATTAACAATGTCAAAATTAAAATCATCTCTCTTGTCATAGATTTTGCTAATTATTTTACCATTTTCAATCGAGAGATCTAAATCAAGAAAAGAAGCGTTATTATCAGATATATTAGCTTTGTTAAGCTGAAGTCTATCAAATTGTGTTTTTACATTAAGTCAGTCTGCCGCGGTTATATAAGGTATCTGGTGTTAGAAATTGCAAGTTTGTTTTGTAGATTTCGATGTTAGATTAGCTCTCCATATATTAAGGGATTGCTCCGCAATAAATTTGAAGCTGCATTGTTTTATATATTCAATGAAAGTCCCCATGTATTAGGAGCGGCTCCAAATGCTCTAAATCTTTTTATTTCATTCGTTAGATTAACACAAATACACATAATTAGAGCCTCATCCACCAACTAAGTCATATTTTGTTTTTCTAGATTTCTACATAGTGTTGTCTTCTATGTATTTGGTGTACTATCCCATTTATTTGAAGCTGTTTGTTTCCTGTGTACGTATAGGTACTTCTCACATTCCATTTACACATGTAAAATGAAACAGTATAGTTTCTCCCACCATATTTTGTACTGATTTTTCTGTTTGGTGGAAGTGGATGTGGAGTTACGCCACCTTTGCATTAAGAGCATCCCCTAATTTAGTTTGGATATGCTTGCCTCTGTTTCCCTAAGTATATGCTATATTAAAATGCTAAATATGCAGTTTAATTGGTTAGATAAAAAGTAAAACAGTGTCGCTTCCACTTGAATTTAGTTTGTGTGGATTTCGGTTATGTCGCCGATGTATATATACATGCTTCCCAGTTTATAAAGAGCTACCTCGTTGCCTTTTAATTAGTTAAATAAAACAAGAAAAGAAATACCTTAGAGCTGCTCCACAAATTCATTGCTAATAGCACATCAGTAAGGGTACAAAATGTCTCAGGTATAGTGTCGCTTCCACACGAATTTAGTTAATTATTGTTTGTTTCCGAGCGTGTTTTTTGCTTGACTGTGGTCTACTTTTGTTCAAAATGTTTATTTCTATAAAAGCTTGGAAAAGTTGAAAAACATACTATCATATATCACATCTTTGTCCCCCACTCCCCGTCCCCTGACATTGTAATAGCCATTTATTAAGCAAGTCTCCACATGATTTCTTGGACCTATTGTTTTAATATTAAACGGCCCTGACATTGTATTGTATCGAAATTGTCTTACTTTCTTTGGTATGATTGTACTTAAACCAGCATCTTAGAGTTTTAGATAAGTATGTATGTTGCCTTCCGTTTCTCATTATACACCAACAGTTGAAATGAACGTGGCACAAGACACAGAGCATGAATCTAGTATCCAACAGCAAACAGAAATAAATTAAAGAAATAGAATAGGAATTAGCAATTATCCGGCATCCGTCCATAGTCTTTCATCTTGTTTAACATTATTAATTGGTGTCCACTTTTTACCAAATATCAGTAAGGACTGTATTTAATACATCTCTAACACATTTTTTACATGAAATCAGTCGAGCTTATAAAATATATCTGAGGTGACATTTTCAAGTTTGTTTCGTGGATTTTATTGTTGGATTAGCTCTCTTGGTATTTAAGAATTGCTCCGCCATATAGCGATAGCTGCATTTGTTCTATATATGTAGTGATACTCCCTACCACCCAAAATCAATTTAATTTTTTCCAGATCTCCACGCAGTTTCGTCCTTTATGTATATACCTTTTTATTTGAAGCTGTTTGTTTCCTGTGTAGTTATAGGTACTCCGCCCATCCTGTTTGCCACGGTTTATGAGATGCACAAGTAAAACGACAGTCTAGTTTCTCCCACCATTTTTTGTATTGATTTTTCTGTTTGGTGGATTTCTATGTGGAGTTATTTCACTTATGCATTTTGGGGTTCCCCCCCAATTTATTTGTATCTGCCTGTTGCTCTTTCTCAAAATATATACTTTTTCTCTATTTTTGTATCTGTCGCAAACATGTAGTTTAATTAGTTAAGATAAAAAGTAAAATAGTGTATAGTGTGCCCTAATTTAGTACGTGTGTGTATTTCACAATTTATTAAGAGCCACGTCATTCCTTTTTGTTAATGGCTAAAACAATACACAATAAAATAAGTACTTTAGAGCCGATCTACAAAATCGTTAATGATAGCAAAGTAGTAAGGGTACAAAATGACCCAGACCTGCGTGTTCAACGTTTTATCTACATATATAGTTTAAACATATTTTATTGCATTTTTCTTAACAAAGTATGCAAATGGGTCGGGTCACAAGTTCTTACAACATTAGTTACGGCCCTTCTCAATACAATTTAAATTACAAAGTACAATTGTAATGTTATGGCTCTAGTAAACATATTAAGTAACAATGAATACAGAAAATAAATGAACTAAAGTTTACAAATGTAGACGTAAACAGTTGTCACGATAGTTGGGTGAAAGAAAAGAAAAAAGAAAAGAAGGAGGAGAAGAAGACAGAATATGTTTTAATAAGAGTACATAGGGTCAGTCCGAAAACACTGCTGAGTTGTTTTAATACACTAGTTAAAACGCCTGGTGTCTTTTATATATGTTTGCACAGCTAGAAAAACAATTTCATTTTCTTTATCATTAAAATCTGTTTTGCCAACACACAATTTGTCAACGTTCAACGGATGGAACAGTGTGGTTGATATAAACAGGATACGTCTCTGTTCAATAAATCGACAACATTTAAAAAGAGAATGTTCAGCATCTTCTTTGTCTTGTCCACAGTCGCATGTTTTTGATAATCGTAAATGGTTCAAAATACAAATCACCATTAAGGTTGCCGCATAAGTTTCGAATGCGAGCATGAATTACAGAAAGTGATCGATAAATAAAACGACGGGACAGTGGGACGCTTAAACATTATATTGCGGAGACAACATTTAAATGCCTTTAAAGATACTAATTCACGAACATGTGTAGGTAGATTATTCCAAAGACTTAATGACGAAAGGATAAATGATTTGGAAAATAACTCAGTTCTCCTTATCGGTGTTACGTAGTCATCGGAGTTCCTCAAGTTGTAATTATTAATATCTCTAACAAACAGAGGAAACAAGTTATTTACACTCTCAGGCAACATTTTATTTTTAACATAAATACAGTTATAAGTTTCTGAAATGTTCGTCTGTCTGCTAGCGAAAGCCATCCAATTTCGACGATTAATCTGTTAATAGATACGGATCGAGTCAAACCGGTAACAATACGCGCAGCTTCATATTGTAGTTGTTCTAAAGAGTTTCTCTCACCGACAGTACAACCGTCCCACACTGTGGAAGCATACTCTAAAATTGGTCGCATATATGATATATATACTTAATTCATAGTTTTTCGGCCTACTTTGTACTTTAAAATTCTCATTAGGCCTAAAACTTTGGATGCTGAGGTTAGAATGTTTTTAATATGTTCATGTCATTTACCATTATTACTTATAGTCAGGCCTAGATGTTTGTGATGTTCTACAAATGTAAGTTGTACGTCATTAAAAAATAAATTTGGTTGTCTGATGTTATTTGTTGACGTTATAAATAAGACTTCAGTTTTATTTGGGTTAAACTTTACTAACCATGTTTTAGCCCATTCAGACATAATTTGCAAGTCATGATTTAATATACCTTCCATATCTTCTGTGTTAGAAGTTGCGACTGAAAGCGAGCTGTCATCGGCAAATAATCTAGTAATGCTTTACATATGTTCAGCGATATCGTTTATGTAAATTAAAAAGAACAAAGGTCCGAGTACTGAACCTTGCGGAACGCCAGCTGTTATTATGTTTAAATCTGATTTCCTATAAAGACTCTCCGTTTTCTATTGGAGAGGTAATCTGAAATCTATGATAAAAGTTTGCCATCGATTCCATTTTGTTTCAATTTAAATAGTAATGCTTTCCGCCAAACGCGATCAAATGCCTCAGCAAAGACAATACACATTAATTGTTTTGTATCAAGTGTTTGGCATATTTGATGGTAAATATCTAAAAGTTGGTAAAAATGGAATGACCCGGTCGGAAACCGAATTGGTTAGCAAAAAGTAAATTGTTAAAGACTAAGAAGTTAAAAACATGTTTAAAAATAATTCTGTCTAAAATCGTTGCAACGCAACTAAGTAACGAAATCGGTCTATAGTTACTTGGGGAATTAAAAGCTCCCGCTTGAAATAATGGCATAACAATAGCACTTTTCCATAAGTCGGGATAAATGCCTTCATTAATGGAGCGATTAAAAAGTATAGAGAGTGGTTTTGAAATGGTATTAAGTGTTTCTTTCAACATCCTATGACTTATTTCATCCTCTCCACTAGCCTTGTGCATCATTAAAATCTTAATTATATCTACAATTTCAGATTCCTGTATTACCATATCATCTATTCTCGAATTAGTTCTGTGAAAAAACTGTGGCAATCTCGCATCTGAGTTATCAACAGTCGATATTGAAGCCAAGTAATCATTTAAGCAATCAGCTTTTTCTTTATCAGAAAATGAGTACATCACTCCACCAGTATCTAATGTAGTAACAAGTGGTGGAATAACTTCAGAATTTGTGTTTGACTTTATAAAATGTTTTAAGATTTTCCAGTATTTGCGTTGATCTGTGACATTTGCATCGTATATTATATCTTCCAATTTGCTAAAGAAATGTTCCTTTGCATGCTTTTTTAAATTATTTACTTTGTTTCTTAATGATTTGTAAAGTCTCCAATTCTCGGGTATATTGGTACTGATAGCTTTTTGGTTTTGGCGGTCACGTTTTCGCGTGACACGTCTTAGTTCGGAATCGTACCATGGTTTATCATTAAGTCTAATCGTAACAAGTTTTGACGGAATACATAACTTAACTAAATCTATAAACGTGCTTGTAAAACGTTTGCACGCTACGTCAACAGAATCTTCGTTTAAAAAACTCCAGTCATGAGTTAACAAGAGCGCATTAAGTTTATCAAAATCAGCCCTTTTTTATAGCCAAACACGTCTTTTATACGAACATTTGGTATTATATGTTAATGGCATGACAACGTAAGTACCAAAATGGTCGCTTACATCGGAAGGAATTTTTATTACACCAGAATCAATAAAATCGAATGAATTTGGTACAACAATAGGATCTAACAGAGTTGCTGACCGGTCAGTTACCCGTGTATGTTCATTTATAATAGTAATGAGATTAATAATAAGCATTATATCTTTGAGACAATGACTACTAGGATTTAACGGATCGTCATTTATATCTCCAACCATAACATTAGCATTACACACATCCGGAGCTTTTTCGATGCATATATTTAGGTCTTTCCAGAAACCACTGGGCGAAGTAGGTTGTCTGTAAATAATACATAGGATAAACGATTTGTCCCTATCTTTTATTTCTATCCATACCGTATCTTTTAACGTATTTTCTAGTTCTAAAATTCGACGTGAAAATATATTTTCGGAAACGTACACGAGTAGCCCGCTAGAATGTTCTGACATCATTTCTATATATGGTAGAAAACCCGTCAATATGTAAAGAGTCGGTTAAAACGTTAGCAGACAAGTGCGTTTCCGTGAAACATAGTATGCCATAATCAGAGAAATTGTCTTTAACGTAATTGCTTTAAACATTGACAAATACGCAAGTAATAACATCACATATTGTAAAATAGACCGGAAAGGCTTACAGTAAAAAAAGCTTTTTGTAGAGAACCATGCGTTTTGTTGTAATAAGAGCCAATTGCTATTCGCCAGCTACTTAAATCATTACCCATTTGGTTTCAAAATTATAACTAACACAGTGCCGGCGAAAAACATTTGGAACTCTGCAAACACGCAGTGTGCCAAACCTGACCCCATAAGGTCAATAGACAAGAGAAAAGGGCATAAGAAAATAGAAAGTAAGAACGTACAAATAATGCGAATAGCGTAATGCATTCTTAGTGAAGAATTTTCGGATAATCAGTTGTTTATTTAAAGTACAAAACTATAACCATTATAAATTTTACCTTTATACTTCTTCATTGAACAAGGCCAATGAGAAGGGATACAAATTATATTACGTAACTTTGAAACGAAATTCACGGACTGTGACAGATTTAATACAGTTGAGTAATTATATCCAAGTAAAATTCCAACAACAATGATCAATATATTATTGCTCGATACAATACATTCAAAGGACGTTTATTTAAATAAAATACAAGTAAATTGTGAGCGAAACTCACGGGTATTGGCTTAACTTAGAGTAGAAATGAAGTACAGAATTATGTGTAAAACGGTCTAGAAATTCGAACACGTTCAGCTCAAATCATCACGAACTTTAAAAACAGAGCATGTCGTAATATATTTACCAAAATAACCCACAACTGGTTTGTAATGTCGATACAAACACGTCTGCTCCATATCTGAACTATCAATGAAAACAAACGTTGCGGGCCACTGGTTTGACTGAACATAACAATGGAGACTACATGAGCGTCTGAGGAAAACATGAATAGTGAAAAACAGATATCGTATTTACAGCACGTGCAATCCCACATCACATGACTGGGAAAAAAAACGTATATATAAATCAATTGATTACCATTATAACGTAAATAGCGTATCTGAACACCACAAGTGATGACATAGCATGCACTGCAGCATTGTACCATACAAGACATAACATAAAACATGTGTTTATCAATTCGGCTTACCGAACTATAGTCAAAATATTCATACCATTCATATCCTAATCATCTTGACCATGTATTTGTCAAGTTATGTCAAACAAGATGACAATGGTAAAACATAACAAGTGCTAACTAAACATGCCATATACATGCCCTATTACATCGGAGTTAAAAGATTGCGGCTTAAAATCAGTATCCTTATCATTTCATCATAGCTATTCGTTAGGAATATATAGTAAATTAGTAAAATAGTTTTTATCTCTCCATCATAGTGTTTTTTTATCATTTCATCATAGTCATCCGATGACACACATATATAGTAATTTTAAAATACTGTCATAATGCAATGTTGTGAAAAATGATTATACATAATCATATACACACACATACATACATACATATACATGCATGCACATACATACACATATACATACAAATATACATATAAACATATATATACACCAACATATCCTCATATACATATACACATTCACACACAATGACGTATATATACACACATATACACTATCATATACGTATATAAATAGCAGTCCACGGAGTTCATATTTATTCAAATATTAAGTGTTTGTGTGAAGTACGCACTTTCAACCAAGAATAACAGGGCCTTGTCCATGATGTGAAGGTAGACAGGAGTGTCAGTTTCTTCTTTCTTGGCGAAGATCCTTCCATCACGAGTCCAAAAAGCATGAATTTCTTTTTGAACTTTTGCGTTTATTAAACGTTTTACAATCCCATGGTTATACGCGGAAAGGTCATCAGAAACAAAGATTCTACTACCCTTCAGGTTTTTCCGGTACTTACATATCATGTTTTTGGTATGATATCTGGAGAATTTAACAAGTATTTGTTTCTTATATTTTCCAATAGGGTGAAATCGCTCAATATCAGACTCTGTTATCGGCTTATTTCCAGAATGATTTGATTGAAGGACAAGTGTGTTAATGAATTCCACAATATGTGACGTAAGCTTTCCCTCGTCTGTGGCCGATGGTGGAATAGGCAGGTTGTTGGTTCGTACAGAGTTTCTGCGACCGTACTGCTGCAGGTCGTTGAGGTCAAGTTTAATGTCATACACCTTTTCTTGGAGATCTTTGATCTCGTTTTGAGCCAGTTTCAATGATTCAGACTTAGCATCAAGAATATCAGTCTGCTGCTTTATGACTACGTCCTGGGCTATGATGGTTTGTAACAGCTTTTCATTTGATTGGAGGAGAGGCTGAACAACTGATTCATTGAATGATGAAATGGCCGAAACCATGGCTGTTTTTATGAGAGGAGAAATCAGTCCAGACAGGATAGGGGAGACTTTAGCCAAAAATACTTCACTTTGAAACGCTGTAGCTATCTTGTTTACGAAAGTCAACGAACCTTTCGACAGTGCACTAATGTCCGGCAGCGAACTTTGACGTTTTAATGTCGGACTTTCATGATCATCGCTCAAAGAGCCTCTCTCATCAGACTTACGTTTTGCAGCATTCTTCTTTCCATCGTTAATATCCATATTTTCCATTTTTAACACGCCCGTTGTAAACAGATTGTAGGCAGACTACACACCGTGCTGCACGCTTTCCAACTGGGTTCTGAACACGACACCGTAAACAAAAGAAATCCAATAATTCCCGACTAACTTATTATCCAATATTTAGATTCGTATATATATTCATAAATCCATTATACTAATGTTTCCATATCATATTTAATCTAAACCAAAACCGGCTGTTTTAAAACTGAACATCCGAAATGTGTGCGAGCGTTCTACATACGTCAGATCATTTTCGCGCGCGCCATAATCATATCTACATATATGTAAGGAAAGCTTTAAAAAATCGTCTCATTAAATAGCTAGAAATTTAAGCATATAATTAACATGGTGAGCCATTATTTGTTGTATAAATAAACTCCTTATAGGCATGACACATTGCGGACTTATATCCTTTTGTTTCAGTTCTGTATAGTATTAACGCCACATAAAATCAACTGAGATTCATAGCTTACAGACAACATACCATTCATGTCAGCATTGTAAATTCAACATGTACCTTAACTATCAGATGAGGTCCATGTGTACCTCTTGTTTTATTAAGGTGGTACCCTTGGACATCAACCAACGCCCGCTAGGCGAAGGGTTATTAGAAAGACAAAGCTAACACAGTTATGAGGAAATAGACGGTCCATCACTTTTCGGTATTAACTTGAACTTTATAATGCAGATATGCACCTTTCCGCCTAATAAAAGGAAAACCTAATATGTTTTCTTTATTCCTTAGTGACAGATAATAGAAATGCCGTTAGAATACGTTGGCGTTGAATGTACAAAACGTTATATGACATCATAAAACATTATAACGGCGTCTACGTCAAACGTTACATTCTGTTTAGTATACCTTTTATAAATTGTAAACTATACTGAAATGTGGATATTCTACCTGATAAACAGAAAAGTGTGTCTGAGAGTTTATTATCAAAATGTTTATACTCAGTAAGAAAATATGGAATTGTTCGGTGATCTTCGTCATTCTTTTATTATAAAAACAGCCCTGCAAAAATACTCCTTATATACTTAAATTATTCCCATCTTTAGGAAATTTGGATATACTATGCTTCATAGAATTGGAAACGAAATTGCATTATTTTTTTGAGTATGCTTGCACTCAAACCAGCGTCTTAGAGATTTAGAGTATGGTGTATGTTGTTTTCAGTTTCTCATTAAACTCGTTGCAGCACCAACAGTTGAAGAGAATGTGGCAAAAGCAACTGGGGACCAATCTAGTATCCAACAGCAAGCAGAAAACTCAGAAATAGAAACTGAAGGTATACTATTTTACTGACATGTGACACTCAAAACGTCTGTATATAAGCAAGAAATTGATGCCTAAAATAATATATTTTCATTTAACCTCCGTACAGGTAACATTGAAAATATACGACTTCAGAATATATTTGATAAAAATATAGTTGCCCGGAACGGGATTTGAACCAAGGCCCTTGCACTGTTATTTGTTTCTTAGCTAATGGACGTGTACCAAAATCGAATGGGATATGTTTTACGCTTAGTTATAGTTGAATGTTACATTTCCTGTTCGACTTTTATATCTACTTCTGAATTTTAAGTCTACTTCTGACTGCATGCCATTTTCGGGATGGTTAAAATTGTATGCTGTTGATTTTATGAATATTGAGTTCTGCTCAACCCGGGGCTAGAGGGCGTGAGCGGTAGCTAGCATATTTCACTACCACTCATGAACAGTCTCAATCAAACCGAGACTGCAATATTTCGTATGTAACGTGCTCGGCCGTTTCCAAAGGTCCATTATCATACTCTTTTTTTTTTAAATTACGAGCTATATATTGAACGCAACTTGGCGTGTTGGTTGCATATACACAAATGAAGCGTAGTATTGCAGTTAATGTCACTGGAATCAAGGTCGAGATAGATATTGAAGCGAAACTTGGTGTGTATTTAGGTTATATAGAAAAGAAGTGTTGGACTGCATTTGATATCACCGGGGAGAATGTTATTGAAAAAATAAAAATGGTTTCTGCCGCAAATATTGATTGAGTAAATGTTGTTTGTAGTTTTTGTGGTAAGGACGATTGATGATTTGATTGAGTTCTCTTCTGGCAAGGGCAGGGCCACTGTTACTAGAAATAAATCAGTAATTTGAGCTACAATTTGGTATTTGCAATTTATTTAAATTATAATCAAAACGTTGCATGAATTCGTATTCATTTGTTGTATATTCATTTCCCAGGTACATGTCTATCGTTGGTGGCATTTACTGTGTAAACATGATTATTTGAATATTGCTACTGAAATATATATTCTTATGTTTTTAAAACATAATATTCTGATTGGAGGTCATTGCTTCTTGTATAAGCGATGTTAGAGTTTAATAAACTATATAATCCCAAAGCTAAGTTTATATAATTCAGCCAATAAAATAATCGCTGCTACACAATATTTCACAAATAAATGTAATATTAACAATAGCAATTTTACCAAAACGTTAATGTCTATCCAGTTATACCATGTGAAATTTACCTATTTTTTAAAAAAAAAGCAGTTGCTCCTAAATAATATCCTTAATCAAAATCCCAGTACACCAACCTCAAATGCAACATGGAAATACATGTACATTATAGAGGAAGACACTTGGAAAGAAATAGATATATAGCGCATTCAAATATACAAAGAATCACAAAATTACAATTGTTGAAAATACAAATTATCCATATAATTATCCCAGCAATAAGAATGTTGCATATGATTAATATTCTATATATTGGTTCTATATACAAGAAAAGAAATATAAAAAGATCGGACAGGGAAAATCAACCATATACTTCTCCAAACAAATATAATTTTTCATATGATTACGATTGTAGATAGTCCTACTTGTAAATACTGCCTATATGAAGACAAATTAACCCATATGATCTGGTCATGTCCCGAAATTAACCAACTAACCATATGGCTGTGTTTAAAAAAACACTGAAATAACACGTGTAGAGGAAGCCTTTATATTTAATACTGGAAATAAGTTATCTAATACAGAACTTTATATAATACTTGAAATAAAAACTACATTTACCAAATGTGTACAGAGTCCATTATTCATAAAAGCTCTCTGTTTTGCATTTATGTTAGTGTTAAATCTGAACAAACATTGAAAGGAATATGAAAATGTTGTTATGGTTGTGAAGTACAATTCTAGATACATTCTTAGATGATGTTTTAAATTATATATTTTATAATATTTTGAAATAACATATACGTGTATCGTTTGCCAATTTATCTGGATGTGAACTTTATGGTTAGATATTTCCTTTGGGATGTACTTTCATTTACACTGTCTTGTCAATTTGAACGTTGAAGAAAGGATAATAGTGAGGTTGTTTACACATACAATTGATTAAATTTGCCATGATGCCACATTGCTTACTGATCTTTTCAAGTCGGTAACACTGTCTTCACCACTTTTTGTGTTGTGTATTATCTTTTTCATTGCATTACGGGTAAAATAAACAAGAAATGAATCAAAACCAGCAACAACCTTTTTTAAAAATATAATAAGCAATTGATTCAAATACTACAATGAAAAAATATTCACAGAAAATACATGAAATGGATCCAGTATTTCTTTAAAATGCGATATAGGAACAAAGTCCCTTTAATCTAAATTGTCAGGTGTCACTTTAAACAAACGCGTCAAGTGTCCCTTTAACCCAATTTCGATTCAAGTTTTTCCTGGTTTATTAATTCACAATGTTCTAAACAATGAAATGTCATTTATGCGCATTGTTTATTCTGGGAAGTAGGTAACAAACAACTTAATTTAATAATATTTTATTGCTTGATGTTATTTACATAAATACATTTGATATAAAAATTACAATAATAAAAAACATTTACAAATGGATTGGACCGCGAGTTATCACAACATCAGTTACGGTCCTTTCCAAATAGGCAGAGTTCAACAAAATGGTTATATCAATATATAGTTAAACAAAGCAAAGAAATAATGTTTTAACAATAGTAATCGAAAAGAAACGAAAAAAAAAAGGAACTACAACATACCAAATAAAATATCGTTCATCAAAAACCACTCCACACATGACAAGCCTCCCGTGTCCCATACCCTACCGCCATACCGCCGAGCCCACCCATCATTCCGTAAAAGCTCACAAAGAACATATCAAAAATAGACAGTAGAGGAAAGAAATCAATTCTATTAGCTTTGAAAACGTTTCGTCTGTTTTATGAATTGTTGAACCTCAAAGAAAATGGTTTGATTTTGTTCATCGTTTAAGTTTTCAATGCCATATAATAGTTTATGGGTACTTATCGGATGATTAATGCGCGTATTCACAAATAATTGAATTCGCTGATTTGTAAAAAGTTCACACCTGAAAAAGAAATGTTCGGCATCTTCATAATCATTTCCACAAACACAACGAGGTGTATCCCGTAAATGATTGTTATAAAGATCTGCATTTAAATTACTACACTTGTTTCTTATACGTGCATGAGAAACTGTTAGATACCTGTCACCATACAAGAAGAACTTAGGTACAACGGGGGGTTTGAAAAGCGTCTTAAGTTTGGTTTTAAATATTGAAAGTGTTGTGGAGTCACGAATTGTCGTGTCTAACTCGTTCCAAAGTTTTAAAGATGATGGTATTGTCGATCTAGAATAAATCTCTGTACGGCGTGACAGGGTGACAAAGTCATTATTATTTCGTAGGTTATAGGGATTTATTTCATTAACTAAGGAAGGAAATAATTCGTTTAAATATAGTGGTAAGTCGCCATGTTTTTCTTTATAAACCAAAATTAATTTTTGGATAGTTCTGCGATTTGCAAGTGATACCCACCCGATTTCGTTCAGTAAATTGTCAATAGAAATAGAACGTGTGAGACCAGTAACTACTCTTGCTGCATCATATTATATTCTTTCTAAAGTATCTTTTTCATAGTTAGTACAATTGTCCCATACTATTGATGCATATTCTAAAATAGGCCGTAAATATGAAATGTATATTTGGTTGAGGGTTGTTCGTTTTAGCTTAAATTTAATCATTCTCATTGATCCTAAGACTTTGTTTGAAGAACATACAATATTTGATATATGCTCATGCCAAGATCCATCACGACTGAGTGTGACTCCAAGATGTTTATGGTGTTCAACAAAATTGAACAGAGAAGCATCAAAATATAAGTTGGGTTGAATGGCATTTGCAAGAGAGAATAACATGGCTTTAGTTTTTGACGGATTAAATTTAACAAGCCATTGTTTTGACCAATCCATGATTTTCTGCAGGTCATTATTTAAAGTGCTTTCCAAATAACTAGGGTCCGCTGAGGATATAGCTAAAGCACTATCGTCAGCGAATAATCGAGTAGTGCTAAGAAGTGAGTCTGCAATGTCATTAACGTAAATTAAAAATAAAAGGGGTCCAAGCACAGAGCCTTGAGGAACACCGGCATTGATGGTTTTAACATCCGAAAATGAAGATCCGACAAAAACTTTCTGACTACGATCTTCTAAATAGCTAGATAACCAATTGAGTAAGTTTCCTGATATACCATACTTCTGGAGTTTAAAAATAAGTCCTCGATGCCAAACCCTATCAAATGCTTTAGAAATATCACAAAATATCATGCAAGTTAATTTCTTTTCGTCAAAGGCTTTACAAATTTGGTTGTATATATCAATCAATTGGAATACCGTGGAGTGACCGGGTAAGAAACCTGACTGTTTTTTATAAATTAAATTATTAGAATGCAAGAAATTATACAAATATTTGAACACTACACGTTCCATCACCTTTCCGACACAACTAATCAAAGAGATTGGTCTATAATTTGAGGAAATATCCTTTTCATCATTTTTAAATAAGGGCATAACGTTTGCTAATTTCCAACAACTTGGGTACACATGTTCTTGTATAGATCGGTTAAATAAAATACAAAGTGGTTTACATGTCGTCTTTGATGTTTCTTTTAACATACGGTGACTGATCTCATCGGGTCCACTAGCTTTTTTTGTAATTAGGTTAGACAAAACATCTGATATATTGGTTTCAATTATAGAAATATCATGAAGGGAACTATTTGTCTTAAGTTCAAAATTAGGCAATGTCGCCTGTGAATCATCAAGTGAATATATTGATGCAAAGTAATCATTTAATGTGTTTGCCTTCTCTAAGTCAGACACAGCGTATGTACCGTCATTATTTTTTAATGGTGGTATAGCGCCGCAGCGTTTTGAATTTCCATTAACTAACAATTTGATAGTTTTCCAATAATTTCTTGGATCGTTCGATCTCAAATCAGACATGATAGTAAACTCGATGTTGTTAAAAAATGATTATTTGGCATATTTTTTCATGTTATTCACTTTGTTTCGAAGGTTTTTAAATATTTTCCAGTCCGAGGACTTTCCAGTACTAAGAGCAATACGTCTCTGTCTATCGCGTTTACGAGAAGTTCGTCTAATTTCAGTATTATACCACGGTCTACCATTTGGACGGATCGTCACTAGGTTAGTTGGAATACATTCCTCTGCGATATTAATAAATCTAGATATAAACGAGTTGGTAGCATCGTCAATTGTTCCAGCTTGTAAAAAAGACTAGTCAATAGATTTGATCATGTTATTGAATTTATCAAAATCAGCACGTTTGTAATTCCAGATTTTTCTCTTATATGGGATATTTTGTTGAAGATCGCTATTAATAAATGCAAATGTACAGAAATGATCGCTGGTGTAATTTGGAGTTTCAAAAATGCCAGATTCATGACAGGTTATGTTGTTTGCAACAGCTATTGGATCAATTAACGTACTAGAATTATTAGTTACACGTGTAGGTACGGTGATAACATTTGTCAAATTGTTGAAAGAAAGTAAATCCCGAAATTTGTGATTTGAAGGGTTCAGCTGGTCTTCGTTTATGTCTCCTAATAGTATAATATTATTGTTAATTTCGGCTGCTTTTTCTAAACAAATATTAAGTCTATCCCAAAATTCTACACTATAATGAGGGGGTCTGTAAATTGTACATACTAAAAATGACTGACTTTTGTCTCTTATTTCTACCCACAGTGATTCAGGGAGCATATTTTCTAATTCAACATTTCTAGTTGGCGTCAAAAAAGGCGATACATATACTAAAAGACCACCTGCATGGGACGAGTTGTCCTTTCTGTAGACATGATTGAACCCGTCCAACTGTAAAAGGTCATTATTGACATCCATCGCAAGATGCGTTTCTGTAAAACACAGAATATCGAAATCAAAAAAGTTTTCTTTTATGAACTCTAGTTTGTTTCTGATACTGCGTATATTCTGATGTAGAACTGAGAAACATTGAACTTCACCAGGTCCGGGATTAGGTTCTACATCCCCTGCTAATATAAGCAATGTGCGCAGAAGTATCAAATAATAAAGGTCCTTATATGATTTCAAACTCCACTGTCTACGATTATATCGTAGTCCTACGGTCACACGCCATGAACATAGATCAATACCCATAATGCTAATCAGTGTACATCAAAAACAATGAACTGCGACCGGAGGAACACACAGTGAAACATCGAAAAGCTGGAAAAGAACAACGGTTTGACACAGCGATACAACAAGTCAACAACGAGACCCGAGGGGCATATCAGTACAAAGCAGAAAATGATAAATAATAACATGATTTTGAAAATTATTGAGAAAAAAAACCCGCAAACAAACAAAAAAAATTCGAAAAAACGCAAAAACTCCCACAAAAACAACTAATTCCAAATGCGGGATAGTCTAGTTAAATTGCAACGTTCAAAATAGTAATGTCTTATTGTTTGATACAGGATTGAACATAAATATAGCTTAAGGTAAATAAATTACAAACCGACAATTAGTTCAATGTTCAATGTTAAACAAGGAATAACACTACTTGTTTTAATAAAACAAACAATTAACAGCAACCTTTATAAAACATGATCATCATTATTTGTCTAAATATGTATCAGTACTCCTGAAGTCATGATTAAGGGATAATAAGAATACTCTTACTTTTCTGGTTAAACAATAAAAGATGGTAATAATTTAGGTTAGAGAACGGACTGCTTAACCAACCAAATTACCAATTCATGAACGACTCAAAACTCAGATTAGTCGAAGAAGAAAAAAAAATATATATATATATACAGAAAAAAAAAACTTAAACTATTACACAAGAACTTACAAATACTACCTTTTACAACAAAATCAACATACAATTCTCCTATCACACTAGTATGAAAAATCTTGTTTACAAACAATTTATAGCATTAATGTTTTAACCGCAATACCTTGAGTAAAACAAGAAGTATAATTATGTATCTTCTGAGTACATTGACCAATACGGCGGAGAGCAAAGTTGAAGGATGCCCATCTGGTAAACTCATTAGTAGAAGAGGGTCTCGTAGAAACCCATCATTCATTAAATTAGCGTCGGATTGTTACATTCTTAATATGTTCCTTCACGGGGATATAAGTGAAATTGAGAGTATAATTAGTAAATCAAATACTGCACAAAACACACAGAATGAAAGAAGTGAAAGTACATGTTCAACTGAAAAGCAAAATGAAACAGAACTAGCTCAATCAAATAATTTTAAAATGGAACTTAGCCAATTACTTTCCAACGTTATAGACCTTGTAAACAAATACTCGCAGCTACAAAAAGACAGAGACTATGATAGAGAAACGTGTAAGCAACTACAGAGTACCATAAATAAAGTATTAGACGAGAACTCAACATTAAGAGACGACCTAAGGAATACCAAGATAAGATTCTATGAAACCCTAAGCTCAAACGAGGAAAGAGTTCACCAAATACTGGAAGAGAAAAGATCTGAAATGAAACTGTATATTCAAAACAACCTACAAATGCTAACCAAATGTCAATCAAACGACAATAACCATAAAGGATTACAAACGGATAAACAACAAGACTTGGTGGATCAAATCGAAACCACAAAGGACGCAGCTAAATACAACACGGTCTTTGAAACCAGACAAAAATCTCAAAGCACGGATGACCTAGCAAAACCAAAGGCACACACAGAAAAAGGCTCTAGAGACAACTATCAAAACAATCGTCACGGGAATAGCAATAAGAGCACCGACACAGCAACAACAATTGAAAAGCCTTCGAACTTGATTCAAGACCAGCAAGAAAAATCTAATAACTTATCAAATGCAGACATGAGAACATACGCCGAAGTTGTCCTAACGAAACCGAATTCAAATAGCTACGCAACTGCTATAATACCTAGCCAAACAATCAACCATGTGGACGCCATTGTATTTAATGATACATCGCACAACAAACACATGAGGTTCAACAAAGACAAACATCGCTGGATAAGAGTCAACGAGACAAATTCGAACACGAACACAACTGTAACCAAATTAGCAGACTTGAACATGAAAATTGAAACGATAATATCTAAAAGAAATTCCCATGAATCACAACTCAATTCGAACTGTCAAAAGAAATTATTTAAAGGTAGATATCGCGGTAGAACGAAAATGTACTATGTAGGCTGTATCGACACAGACTCTACCGAAGACGGCCTGGATAAATATTTAGATGAACGAGGAGTGACATCATTACAAATATCTTTCTTTAATAGTAAGGCAGGTGATTTATCAGCCAAAATTGTTATTCCGTTCCATCAGAGTTAACTTGTAGAAGAAAATGGTTTCTGGCCGAGGTTCATGAGATGTCGACAATGGATCTCGCGCGATTCTTGGAACAAACGTATACAGTACAGCCGTCAAACGCATACCAACTTTTATGACGATAACGATAACAATAAACAAGATAAGTGGGCCAATGCAGCCGAAGACAACGAAAACGAAGACTAATATATTCAAAATGGGTATCTTCAATAAAATTAACAATATTGACAAAACTGATAATAGTCTCCGATGTGTCACTTGGAACGTGAGAGGAGTTATGTCCTCTGCCGGTAGCCTGGGTAAACTCCTAGAGGAAGAAAACATTGACATTGCGTTCATTACTGAACACAAACTATTTGATCATTCTAAGTCATTCATGTCGTCTATAAATACAAAATATGATAACTATACTGCATGTAATCAGGACTATGATATATATGGTAACTTGAAATGTTGAAAAGGTGGTGTGTCTATTATATATAAATCTAGCCTATTATTCTCGATTAGGAAAATGGACGAGATATCAGATGAACGAATTATAGGCATCCAGTTGTACCGCAATGATGGTTTAAAATTGTTTTTGTTCTGTATTTATATGCCTTCCGCAAATTACCCAAACGAACTGTTTTCGGAATATATAAGTAATCTACAGTCACTCTGTGACTCTTATTCGGAATTTGGGACTATCCTGTTACTAGGTGACATGAACGGTGAGACTTTGTTATTCAGTAAATACAACTCTGCAAATTGCAGAGACACATCCTTAACAAACTTTATCACAGAAAACTCGATGGTTTCACTCGTCCATTTACCCGATAGAATAGGGCCTGATTATACTTTCCTAACAATGGAAAAGATGCTTGACCACGTGATTATGTATAATTGTGATATTGATCTTGTGACCAAAGTTGCCATCTTAAACGATGACATATACCATGTATCCGACCACCTTCCGGTCCTTGTTGTTCCAAATATACCAATCTCACACACATGTACAAGAACAAAATGCAATAATATTGCTTGGCATAAAGCCACTGCCTCACATATAGAAGCGTATAGATCATCTTTATCTACTTTACTAGAGGCTGCTACAACAAATGACATAGATATATTATACAATGATATCACAAGCTCTATACTAAGAGCCTCGGACTGCTCTCTGCCCAATACAAAATTCAATATTCATGCTAAGCCTTACTGGTCAAAAGAGGTAAAAGCTTCACACAAAACACAGCGCCAAGCCCGTAGAATTTGGATTGATCAGGGTAGACCACGAGGAATGGAAAACCCATCATATGCCCTATATAAGATTGCTAAGAAAGCATTCGCTATCACTCAGAAACATGCTATAGAACAAGTTGAACACAACTTTGTTAATGAGCTAAACACTGCAGCAGAATGTGACAATCGGCTATTCTGGTCACTGATTAATAGGCGAAAGGGGAAAAAAGTTTCCACTTGCAACCAACTGAACACCGATTCCGGGTTATCACGTGATCCAAACGTTATTGCAAACGGCTTCACGTCATATTACTCAAACCTATACTCCCCCCTTGATGAAGGTCATTTTGACAACGATTTCAAACTTTTAGTTGAAACTGAGATTGCTAAACTAAAAGCGGCTAATCTATCCCTGCCCAGTGTACCTGAACTGGAGACAAATATCACTACCGACTGTGTAGAAAAAGTCATTTCTTCTTTAAATTTGAGAAAAGCGTCCTCATTTGACAAGATACAAAATGAACACCTAATATTTGGTGGCCCTACGTTATGGTCAATGCTGACTAAACTGTTCAATATGATCATCTCTTCTGGATATATCCCAACGCAATGCAAACGAGGCTTGATTATCCCTGTTTACAAAGAAAATGGCAAGAGCCGCTCTGATCCTTGTAATTATAGACCTATTACATTGTTACCCGTTATTTACAAGTTATTTGAAAAGCTCCTTCATAATATTCTAAATACATGGGTCGCAAACGCCAATATTCCATTTCCTAACCCCCAACAAAACGCATACCAGAAGCACTTAGGTGCAATAACTGCGTCGTTTAACCTCCAAGAATCCATACGTCATAACATTGAACTAGGCAGCAAAGTTTATGTTGCTATTCTTGATGTAATGAAAGCGTTTGACACTGTGTGGTTGCCGGGTCTCTTCTATAAACTGTCAAAACTTGGGATTAAAGGTAAAATGTGGACACTTCTTGTTTATGCCCATAGTGACATGTCCAGTTGTGTCGCTGTAAACGGAGTTGTCTCACATTTCTTTGACGTAAAACAAGGAATAAGACAAGGGGGAATTATCTCTACTTGGGTCTATAATCTATTTATGGATGACTTGTTGAATACCCTGGAAAAAAGTGGCCTTGGAACTTGCATACTGAACATACCCACTGGTAACGCTACGCTCGCTGACGATATAACGCTCTCAGCGTTAAGTCCGTCAAACCTTCAACGAATGATAGATATTGTCTATCAATACACATGTTATTTTAGATATGTTATAAATGCATCTAAAAGTTATGTAATTACATTCGGAGAAAGACTCAGGTCGCTGCCAGAAGTTAATCTTCAAATGGGACCTGATAGCATAAGAAAAACCAATAATATAAAACATGTGGGTATCATATTGAACAGCTCAATGTCAGACAAAGACAAGGTTACCAATGGTTGTAAAAATGCTAAATCCTCATTGTTTTCACTGTTATCTATTAACATTGAATCACGCTACTTAAACCCAATCAAGTCAGCCTCATTAATGTCAAAAATATGTATTCCGAGATTGTTATTCGGTTCAGAGCTATGGAACAATCTAACATCACGTGACTACGACCTTCTTGAAAGGTTTCTGCGTCTTGCTGCAAAAAAGGCACAAAGCTTTAATATTCGAACTCGCACCGATATCTGTCTTAGCATGCTAGGTTGGAAATCTATTCGTTCTGAGATTGATCTCAATAAACTATCATTTCTGGGCAGATTGTGCAATATGCCAAATACTACCTTGACAAAACGCGTCTTCAACACAAGGTTATCTGTGTTTGTTTGTAGACATAATGCCGTCCAAGAAGGATTTGTCCCAGACATTGTTACCATACTGCAGAAATATTATCTCTCTACACATTTAATTGAATACATACAAGGTGGTAGTTTCCCAACAAAACACGCCTGGAAATCACTTTGTAAAACAAAGGTCATTGCCTCTGAATCCAGATCATGGCATCTTCGATTACAGGCGGATGACTGCTTTAGCAGATTTAGGCTACTTCATTCCAATATTGAAAGAGCGATTATCTGGGAGTGTGCAACTGACTCCTACAGCCTATTGAATGCACGCACCATTGGTCAATTTTGGATTGAGCAGAGCACCACTCCTACTTAAAATTCACTATGTTATTTGTGTGGCATCTTCTATACTGACATTAGAGTTCACGCAATCATAGAGTGTTCTACAAAGGTATATATCAGAAACGTTTTCTTTAATTCTATACAAGAACTATTTGGACATGAAGTGCTGGCCGAAATAAATAAAGGCTCAAATGAGACGAAGCTGCAATATCTAATCGGCAGGCAATTATGCTCACTTCCAGATAAAAGAGCGCATAAACAATTCCTTAGAATAGCAATTGAATTTGCTGCACGCTGTTTGACTACTTAAAGCTACACAATCCCGATAAAATAATACAATTTCAAGTTGTTTTAAACATAAGAACGCCTATAGATGAAGTTCTTTGCTGGTTTGTTGTCTACATTGTTTAGGCTGGTATATTGTCATAGCGTATATCGAGGCATTTGCATAATAGGCGTGATAAACGCTTCGGTAACTTTGAAATTGTACCTCCCAGCGATTACGGGTATATAAGCCTAAACGTTTATATAGCAATTTGCTCAGATATCCGATAACTACAGATTATTCAACTCGATGAGGATATTTAGTGGCGTGCAATGCAACTATATACATGTTTGTATTGTTGAACGAAAGGGAACAAGTAAAATGCGTAAGGCATAACGTAAATACATCACTATGTAGAGAATTATAAACACTTACCCGCGTATTCCACATATGTTCCATATCTTGTATATACTTATTTCCTAAAATATCCTTCAAATAATCCAAAATCACACACGTATTATACATGTATACATATACAGAGAGCGTGTATCAGTAGCCAATAGTATGACACGTGGAATACATGATCAAGTGTTGACTCGGGACAGGGAGAAATTATTGTTTACAATGAGACACTTGAAGGATATTGTTCAAATTAAGTTATATATATCGAATTTTCTTTTGTTGGAAAAAGACCAGCAATATTATTTCTCGCAAATCGTAGTTTTCGGGATGTGAGGACACATGAATGTCGCCCATCCGTCTATCCTTCAGTTGCCCTTTTCAATTCCGGAGCTTCTTGGGAAAATAATAAGAGTCACAATTCGTCAAAAAGGGATCGCTCTTGCGTGCGAGCTTTTGTGGGTGCGTGCCTAAACCGTGCTTGTGTGCATGTTATTATGCATATGTTTGTTAATATTTAAATCGGACGAATTTGAAAGGCATTTGAATACTACTTCTTCATAAAAAAGAAAATTCATAAAAAAAAAAAGTTCTAAAAGTGCTAAGGCCTGGACTAGAACCTCGTCCGCAACGGCGAAAGCATACTAAGACAGCGCGTTTACCTATTGCGCTACGGAGGCCGATTAACAATGTGGTATTAATTAAGTTACTTAACATAAATATGCTCAATCGCGAAGACTGCTAATATCACGGTGGATAGACGTAACGGACCCTGGTTGCTCAAAACTGCGTTACCTTGATTCTGGTTGCACTTGTAACGGACCCTGGTTGGTAAATGGACACTGGTGTCAAAAAGTTCGAACATAAAGATACAGTATCGTATGTATAAGAAAAAAACTTTATACGACGGAACTTTTGAATATCATATCCTTCGAAATGCATTTTCTTATGTACAACAAATGCAGAATAATTCCTAACAAGCTTACTCTTAACCGGTCGATACAAAGTTGATGACTTTAAAAAGCCAAACTTCCATATGTTCTCTCTGACTGATTTAATGTGATCCCAAACTGGTTTGCAACTGCTGTTGTTCAATAAAGATAACTGTTTAGTCTCAAAATCTGCAAATATTTACATCATGTCTAAATTTCAGAGCACCGGACCCTGGTTGCTTTGTAAAAAATGCTTGAGATTCTGACAACAATCTGTATCTTTGGCACCGGATCCTGATTGATATATACCTTCAGATTAAAGAGAAAACGTCGATCGGGAATATGGCTCCACCAAAACAAACAATAAAAAGAACACATCTATTGGTTGCATGGTGTTTTAAGTCATCTTCAGCACATTTTAGATTATATATGATGGTCGATTTTTTCGTGGGGGAGGCAAGGCAGACCAGTACTGCATGCCTCACGAAATCTGGGAACGAGCTGGATTCGTACCCATTACCGTAGCGGTGAACTTGAAACAGTGCCTCACCAGTCTGGACCACCGGTACATAAATCATTCATGCGGCAGCATGATGGAAAATAAAAAAAGAACAGCCCAATATTGAATGTAGAGGGTGTGATCTTGTTATAGTGATAGAATCTGGTGGCGAGTTTGGCTAAATGCATCTATGTCGTACAAGGTACAATACTAAAGAAATGTACTCTGGACCTACGTTCGTGTATATACGTTTGCGCCTTGAGATAAATCTCTCTTCACGACCTGTCTTCCGTCGACAGTACCCTAAAATTGACTATGGGCCCGCAATAGACATTAACCAAACTAACTTTCCCCGCAGCGCGCTGCATTTTGGTTTTTGTCGCCGTTTTACACGACAATGACCTCAAACAGTTTTTATATTTGTAACCGGAGGCCCCGGGTTCAATCCTCCGTGGTGCCACTGAGTTTCGTCGGCGTGTTCTTGGGCAAGACACTTTCCTTTAGCCTCGTCTGTCGGATGGGGACGTAAACCGGGCGGTCTAGTGTATCGGTCTGTCCTCCGAGCACGTTAAAGAACCATAGGAATCTATACGATAATAAGAGTAGGGCACGGTTCCCGGATTCCTATGTATCCTTCCTCTCTCTCTGGGGCGGCTCTAAATAACCTATACTGTGTTGATGATCCGATAAACAACATTTAATATTTAAAAAAAAGGTTTATTCAAAAGGCATTATCTTAGAGCACGCAGCTGTGTACACACTGTCTGTAAAAATCCGAAAATTAAAAAAACACAAAAAAAACACACAATCAAATGAAAAAGTAGGGGCGAGAGAATATAAGGATTCAGACTATATCATCAACATGTCAGCGTCAAATAAGATATAAAATAGTTGGAAAAAAAGAACCACAGCGTATCTGGGAATGAAACAATATTTATAGCCGGTCTCCCAAAAGAAAGGAAGGATACATACAAATCAGAGAAGCTGCCATAATCTTACTTACGAATATATTTTCCTTTGAGAAAATTGTTCCAAGGATAGACTCAGAAACACAGAACCGGTGTACATACCAATCGGACGGACGAGAATAAAGGAACATGTTTTATTCAATAATACACAGAATAAATTGACTTGCGGCGATAAGGCTTCATCCGGGTCAAATGCAACGTGCTATCAAGTAGACCACGCCAGCACCCTTGAAGTGTACGAGTTCCTCGCTGATGTTTGGAGGGTGAAAACTCGTTAAATGTAAAAATCTTTAAAATATCTCAGCACATTGTTTTTTTCCATATGTTGACCCCCGCATAAACCCCACCCAATGGAAAATGTCGCAGCTTTATCTTCCACCGCTGATATCAGACCGAGATATTTCGAACAGGGGAACATATCTAGTCGTTTTTGGACTAGGGGACTAGGGGTCTTTTCAAGCCCTAGTCCTTAGCAGGCGACACAATTCGAGCACGCTGGAAGCCGCAACAGATCGTCACTGACGAAATGTATCACTACGCTAACAGACAAAGAGAGCGTCAGCTGTCATTTTAATTGGGTGTTCATTCGCATAAAGAGATAAACACATCCCACTCACTGTATGCATATTCATAGGGGCCCTGGCCTTGTGTAGAGAAGAAATAGTTCTCCGGATCAGACAAATACCATCTAAATCGTAAATAAGCTGTGGGAAAAGAAAGAAAATTGAAGAATGTGATGTTTGGGCCTATGCTTTTTTTCTGCTAAGACAAGAAACAAGATGATATTTTTATCTCGAAATATTATAAACCCCGTTTGGACCCCGTACACCTAGCTTTGCAATCCTGGGATAAAGTAGCTCATTTGCATATTGATGTCGAAAGGACCAATGCTTCCGAGCAAAAGCAGTTATTTTTCAGCAAAATTGTTTTAATAGTTTACGTGTTTTTACCCGCCAGGGTCCTTTACATGAGTAAACCAGGATCAAGGTAACGCTGTTTTGAGCAGCAGTGTCCGTTACGTCTGTCCACAGTGAATATAAACCATTGCTTTTCAACACATTGCTTTTTCAGGTCCGTAGCTACACTGGGTCACACAGAGGTATTTGTCTTGGTTGAATTTTGGGAATGTACATACTTAACATAAAAACAACTATATACTAGTATATAAGAACCCTGGGGGAAATGCAACACAATTGAAGGAAATTAAAACAAAATCTAGGGTGGAGAGGAGGTTAATGCCACTGGAAACTAACATGAGGGATATGCCTCGGTTAAATTTCAGGGCTGGTTACGGGCCAGTTTTCATTCAAAATTAATTTACAAATCAATAAACTTAGGAAAGTTTAATTACTAGTATTTAAACTTAATTGTTATACTAAAACTTTCGGTCTGTCAGACGGAAAGTGAGACATCTTTCATATTTTCTTTGATTTTGAAATAATTATCAATCAGAATTTTTTGTTCAGATTGCCAATTCATACATTTGAGTTGCATTTTTTTTTGTTTCGTGAAAAACATCAATATTGGGCCCACTCCGAAAACATTGGGGTGTGGAGTCCTCCGGCTCTTACGCCTATGTTATAAACTATATAGAAACTCTCTCTCATCCTCACTGCTTCCACCCCACTCCTTCCTTCCCCCACTCTCTCTCCCCTTTTCCCTCTCTACCTCTCGCTTTCTTTCTTTTCTGTATCTCTCTTTCTCTGTGTGTGTCTCTCTCTCTCTCTTTCTCTCTTTCTTTCTCCCTCTTTTTGACTCTCTATGTCTCTCTCTCTCTGTCTCTGTGTCTCACTGATCTCTCTATCCATTTTATTTTCAATTTCAAAATTTCAATTCATGCATAAATTAAGAGGAATTCATTAAAATTATGTTGATTTATAATCTACTAATATGTGTAAACCATGCATGCATAACTTCACATAACAAATACTATATCTCCATCTTTACCATTAGTTACGAGCCTCTACCATATTACAATTTCGATAAACAATGTCTCCCTTGTGCTTTTGTGTCAATATACACTACACACAAACACACACACACACACATAAAAATGGAGGATTATTTGTATATAATAGTTTCTTTGATGCAACGCGATAGTTGGAAAGGCTACGTTTAATTATAGGTATTGTTTTGAATTATATATAAATATGGACTTATAAGGTTGTTTGAGTAAGTACATTTATAGCTTCCTTTTCAATTTCTAATGACTTGTATTTTCTATTAGGTCTTTCTACTGAGGATTGGTCTCATCAGTTCGGTGGTAAAATGCCGTCTGCTAAAATCCAATTTTATACCCGTTATAAGACCAGTGGTCGATTCACAAAGTACCTGAAGCGTCTCATACAGTACCGCCTTATCTCATTAATATTCAGTGAATTTAGGTGGTGCGCATGTTGTATATATGAACCCACACGTATACAGTAATCACTTAGTACATCATGCGTAATAACCGTTAGATTTGTTCAGTTCTAGTGTGCCTTTTATCGGGATTGTGTAGCTTTAAAGACAACTGAACCGCTGCAAATTATGTTAATGAGATTATTGCCGTAGTCAATACATAAGCTGGTTATGTTATGACTTAAATTATGATATATGCATTTGCCTAACTGATTGCAATTTGTGTACATATCCATGTGCCTTTATTCCCTTTTTGAATATATATTTCATATCCTTATATTTTATATGCTTCTTTGAATATATTTCTTGTTGCTTCATTTATCTCTGCAAAGAGGATATAAAGGAGAATAATAATAATAATAATAAAAAAAGTATAATCATGTATCTACTGAGTACATTGACCAATACGGGTACACCCCTTTTAATCGTAAAATCACTGACCGTCAAATAATCAATCAAATAATCAATTATTAGGGAGAGTTAATAAAGTACAAAAGTATACACCAAGCATCACAGTTATGTTCCCGAAATAAATGTTGCTGGTATCAATAAATAATGTATACAAAAAAATAGTTCTTGACATCGTACACAAAAATTGCAAACCTCTGTGAATGT
This sequence comes from Cyrtodaria siliqua, assembly GCA_037043455.1. NCBI lineage: Eukaryota > Metazoa > Mollusca > Bivalvia > Adapedonta > Hiatellidae > Cyrtodaria > Cyrtodaria siliqua. The sequence goes on along the minus strand of JAWPHD010003527.1, from coordinate 2,825 downwards.
ACATATATAATTCTTATTAACTGAATACATTAAATTCACGTGTTTTACGGAGTACAATGACCACTGTTATTTACACACTTTAGTCAAAAGGGTCGTACACTGGATTATAAGGATATATCTGCAAATTTGTGGAATAAAACACTGGAAAAGAGTGCTTCATAATATCATTAAATTTAGTGATTTATTTATCAAAGTGGTTAAATGAATTTGATCTATTATAGACATGATATATTTGGACATGATATATCGAGAAATAAATAATCCAACTTGGCCCAATTACAACCATGTATAGGAGAAAAATCGTCTGCTCCTCTACAAACGGTGGTCAGTGTACCGATAAGCCATGATTATACTTGTGGTATGTATAATTACATATTACAATAGATGTTTTAATAATAGCATACAGGTGTGAAAGTGATGATGGTCAATACACATAGTTATATAAATAGATTAGTCACTTGTAACACACACATGTTTGTAAACAAACTTGACGTCAGCTGTCAAGTTAAACCGTGTCAGATGGAAGTGGCTTGCCCTCTCTGATACATTGATCGCCTCCATGCTTCTTACGACCCGACCCTGGTTTCACCTGTTAATTGTACATAGATTTTGCAGCCAGCTACCCATGTCTTTGAAATTAAGTTTGCACGTTTTAATTGCCTGGCTTCAAACCCAAGGTGCTCACGGAATGGCGTCAAGTTCTCCTGAACGAAGACACCGCCCCCACGATTCTTTCTGGCTTCGTTATACTCTCTGGCGAGCCTTAGAATTCGTGAACTTAACAATGACCTTACGATTGAACTTATCAACGGGCTTCCCTTTCCTGTCTCACCTGTCAATGTCGCTGCTTGCAAGGTCTATGTTCTTAGATTTGGCATGTCTGATTAATTTGTCTTCTACTATCTCATCTGGTTTACCTGTGTCGCCTGGAATACCTGATATATCGAGGCACATACGCCTGCCGTATTGCTCTAACTCGTCAAGTTCCAACTTGGTTCTGTTTAACTCTTTCAGCAGATTTGCATTTTCGGTTTCAAGAGTCAACATACCTCCTCTAAGAGCTGACGTTTCTTCCTTTATGATAGATATAATGTCTTGTTTAAGTTCTATCATTATCTCAGCCTTAAGTGCTGCCTTAATATCTCTTACAAGTATCGGCGCTAAGAGGGCACTAAGTTCATTGATATCTTCAGCTGAAAAATTTGTCATTGTGACTGGTAGTGAGGTGGGTGGGGTGATCGCCGAAAGGTTCGTGATACTCGGACTCAGACAAATCCTGGTCGGAAAGCTCAACTGACTCAAAATATTCCGATTTCTCACTCTCACAGTCACTGGAGAATCTAATAGTTTGTCTAACAATCGGTGGCTTCTTATGTGATGGTTTTACGCCCGGCGAGGATTTGGTTTCGTTTCCGTCTCGGCATGGCCCGACATGAATTCAAAATTTGCAAATTACTGTTATGTAGAGTGTCAATAAGTCATTTCAAGGTTACCTATATATAAATCGTCATTTCACCGCCAAAATATGTAACACTACGGGCTGCATCCCCTTTGGAAATAGCTGAAACTGGAATTATTTCACATTTTTCTTTGTTTCTGAAAAATGAATCGCCATTTTGTTTCAAGGGCAGGTAACTTCCTACAAACAACTAGTAGGTGTAGTGTCGATATATGCCACAAAGTGACTTTTTATTCACAAGAGTGTAAATGTGTTTAAAGTTTAAATAGTAGACATGTAATATTGCATGAAACATTGTAATATTATGTAACACATATTAATTTCCGTTAATTACATAATGAAACTGATATAGAATAAAGCGCTATAAAATTAGATGTACTAAAATTATTATGCAATATTACGTAATATAAGTTGTTACACGATTTGTCGTTAATTGGAAATAACTGTTTTTTATATTAAAAACAGTAATGGTGTTTATATAATCTTTAATTAGCTATGGCAATTTTCGCCTATTCATGGAGCTTAGACGTAGAATAAAGTCAATACGAGCGCTATGGTATAGCGTCGCATTTATATATTTATTTATTTTTTTGTAGGGTGGTTGGTTGGGCTTGTGGCGGTTTTAGAATTTTCCACATCCGACTGGCTGTTGTTAAACACAGAGACTGAATGGGATATGTTACAGATAACCCTGGTGATGATGGGGCCCGCCCCCGCTGTTTTAATAAGCAATGGTATTCGTATTGTGTTATAAACACTGAAGCGCGTGATTGGTTTATAAACAGGGGTCGACCGTACGTACAGAGAACAAACGCTTTGCATAAATATCCAATTACTTCGCAATTAGATTATTAAGGCGCATTGTTTATTCTGGGAAGTAAGTAATAAACAACTAGTAGGTGTAGTGTCGATATATGCCACAAAGTGACTTTTTTTTCACAATAGTGTGATTGTGTTTAAAGTTCAAATAGTAGACATGTTATATTGCATGAAACATTGTAATATTATGTAACACATATTAATTTCCGTTAATTCCATAATGACACTGATATAGAATAAAGCACTATAAAATTAGATGTACTAAATATTATTATGCAATATTACGTAAACTGAGTTGTTACACGATTTGTCGTAATTGGAAATAACTGTTTTATATTAAAAACATTAATGGTGTTATAAATAATCTTTAATTAACTATGGCGATTTTCGCCACTCTCATTTAAGTTACCAGGTAAAATTGATACTTTCCTTGGTGTTCTTTGTTGATCTTCTCACCGTCGGGCTATCTTTTCTTTGGGGTCATCTTCTGGATAGTGAATACAGCGAGAGACACGATGCTTCTGAGTATTAGTAATACTATAATATA
>JAWPHD010003526.1:192500-214449 GCA_037043455.1 Cyrtodaria siliqua | reverse complement strand
TAATATACAGCTCACTGGTATTCCTCTACGTTCCATCATCGTCTCCCAATAATTTCTCAATGAATCAACTGACACGGCTAACGCGGAATAGCAATATGGATTGCTTTAAGCTATAAATTACATTATCTTGTTAAAGATAATCTTATTTATCTGATCTCAAACAAAGCATGTGGGTTTATTTTGAATGTAGTGGCGCAAAATGAGGTGTAAGAAAATTACTTATCTGTCAAAAAGGTGGCGTATCACAATAGGTTAATGTAGCATAATCAATTATCACGTTTTCAAATCTCTAACGTTCGCATTTTAAGTGAACCCAATACGTTTGTTGAATGTATAACACACTTAAGTTTCACGTTTAGTCCTCAACCGTGGCTTTTTATCGCAGTCAGAAGCATAGCACTAAATAAAACGATCATTAATGAACTTCGGTGTATCTGTTTTCTTCTCTTTAATCTTTAAGAATTACCCGGTGTATCTGTAAAAAAAAAGAAAGAAGATTAATCATATATAACAGGAAAAACGAACGATATCTCGGACGATTTAGTACACTTCATAAATATTAGTAATTATAGGGATAAATATTAGTAATTATAGGGCTAAATATTAGTAATTGCAGGGCTAGCTATATTGAAATTTTGAATTTTGCGACGGTATATCAGTCGTTTAATAGCGGCAAATTTTGTTTAATGACGACGCGTTAGTTGTTCCGTTAAACACGATTTTGCGACATTAAATGACCGATGGTTCTGGTAGGTTATTAATGTACTTACATACATATACTATGGTGTTAGAACATTGTCATGTGATGATTTAGTACCTCCGATGTTGGTATTAATATTCATACATTGTTACACTATACTGTAAGAACATTGTCATGTGATGAGTTAGTACCTCTGACTTCGGTATTAATATCCATACATGCATACACTATAGTTTTAGAATATTACCATGTGATGAGTCAGTACCACTGACTCTGGTAATAATGTACATGCATACCCTATAGTTTTAGAACATTTTCTTGTGATGGTTCAGTACCACTGGCTTTGGTATTAATGTCCATACATATATACATGCATACACTATACCGTTAGGACATTACCATGTGTAGATTAAGTACCACTCACTCGGACCTGTTGTTGGTTTCCGTGTTCTTCTTTTCTTAAATGGACACATGGTAATTTTGAAATATGAATTTAAAAAAAATCCGTGTTCTTCTTTTCTTAAATGGACACATGGTAATTTTGAAATATGAATTAAAATTTTACCTCGATCTATTAATCCAGTATAAACTTAGGTATTCAAGTCGAACAGGACACATTAACGTTAAACCTGCTTTAACGTTATTAAATACGAATTGGATTTCTCAATATCGTTCGTTATTCTACCATATATTGATCTATGTACATAGTGAACTATAATATTGTGCAGTGTAATTAACAAAAAGTAATATGTAAAAATAATATTCAGATAATTATTAATAATGATTTGAAAAACGTAAGTTATGTAGAAAAACTAACGGGACGAAGCGATTTACAAAAACACACACACACGATTGCTGAATGTCCCTTTAACATATTGTATGGGAGACAGCTAACGTGTATGGGTATTTAATCAAACAATTGCTCTATTTTTTTCAAAATATGTAATAGATAGAGTATGGTTTCATTGAGTTGGTTCATTTAAACATCGAGATGGGCGTAGCCCATCGAGGTACGCCCATCGAGGTGTTTAAGTTAACCAACGTTAAAGTAAACATGATACTGGATAAATAAATCGAGACGCCGATTTCAATTCTTGATCCAAACTTCAAGATTGACATGTGCCGTTTAATAATCGTCTTACGTGCTCAGTTATCATGGGGTATTTAAGCGGTATTCGGAATTCTAGAAAACAGACATCCCTGATTTAAAATTATTTAATTTTTTAAATTCCAAAACATGGAAATAGTCCATGTTATATAGTAAAGGTTGCAATGTGTATAGTACTATTGTATTTGTTTGCTGTGATTAACAAATAACAAAACTTAAAGGGACACATGGCAATCTTGAAGTTTTTATCAAGCGTTAAAATATGCGTCTCGATGGTTTAATACAATATCACTTTGACTTTAAATTGCTTGCATATAATTAAATACGATTTTATATATATAATTGGTGCAATATTGTCAACCGTTAGTATTATGCAAAAACAATTTGCTTTATAGAACAAATGCATGTTATGTAGAAAAACAAACGGGACACCGCGAGTTTTCAAAAACCAAGATTGCCGTGTGGCCCTTTAAGCTAAACACTGATAATTCAACATATAGATTTATAAATGCCCATATGTGGAAACATTTTGACCAGACAAGGTTTTAATTGTAGAAACTGCAGCATATCAGAGCGGAAACAGTGGTTTGTAACGTGAAACATAACGTGTATTGGACGATTTCTGGTATGACATGCGCATCATTTTCAAGTTTTAGCTATTTAATTTAGCTAAAAGCATTTTGAACGATTATATTTGAAACAATACCATGCAATAAGCGGGGTTTAATTACCCCTTGGGACATATAGGACGAGGCTCATTTATCATTATTTATCGTGCATTTATTTAGTTTCTAAAAAAAAATCGGTTATTCTATTTTGGTATATATCAAAGTCAAATTTCAGAGATATATTTGCATTATTAATCTGCTTAGGAATAATAGATATATATTTATAGTAGGACTGGCAAACGATGTTTAATATCATTTTTTATTTATCCTATGCATGAATTTATTTAATATCTTTTAGTATTCGATTTTCATCATAGTTTAGTGTGTACGTTTATAAAACAATATAGAAAGAGGCGCCGTATTAATTTGTAATACACTTCAGTGATATTACCTATTTGAATGATCTCATTCGAATAGCTGATATCACTGATTCAAATTTAAATAAGTAATATCACATATTCGAATTCGAATAAGTGATATCACTGATTCAAAACGAAAGGGTGATATCACCTATTGAATGGGTGATATCACCTAGTTGAATGAGTGATATCACGGATTCGAAAGAGTGATATCATCCATTCAGTAGGTGATATCACGCATTCAGAACGAATCGGTGATATCACCGATTCGAATTGATGATATCACAAAATGGTATTAAAAAGATAATACGGCGCCCCTAAAAAATATCCTGTAGAAACACAGCGGCACCCTAGGTCCACACTGTACTACAAACTATTATTCGGGGCGCTTGTTTCAGCCAAAGGTTTTTCGGCATTAACACGAGCAGTTTTATAAATACGTACATATGTTATATATCATTAGAACTGGAAATTTTAGTGGTAAATAAAAATACCTTACTTTTTAAAATCGGTTGAAAAATAAATATTTTACAGTCAAAATGCTTTTTTGGTGGGGCTTTTCCAGTGGGGCAGAAGAAAATTATGAAATATCAAATAACTTCAGCTAGCCCTAACATTTTGCTATAAAACTTTCAGAGTGTCTTAATTTACATTTATCCAACACATTAAAAACATATTTGGATAACAATTCTAAAAAAAAACATTTTTCAAATTGTTCATGCAGCAACATTTTGCATTGAAAATGCACTATCAAAACAATCTTTGCATGTGAAAATTTATTTCTCAACCGATTTTAAAAAGTACGTTATTTTTATTTACCACTAAAAATGTCTATTTCGCTGATATATATTTTATTTAGATCCTTGTTGAATTTTGTCTTACAAGTAAAAAAAAACCTGGCTGAAACAAGCGCCCCGAACAATAAATCAAATGAGCAAATTAAATGGTCAATAAATAGAACAATACACTACACATACAGAATAGTTTAAAGATTGTTTACCCTTTTTTTTGTCTAAAAGCAATTCTCGATGACCTAACTATTATTTTTTGTTTCCGTTTTGGAACGTAAGATCCATGGTCATGATCACTGTCATACAATAGTTTTAAAACTTGTTAAAACTGATTTTCAACAGGGGTTATGACCCTAGTATCATTTTGTAACGCACTGTTTATTGGTTGACCCATTTACAGTTCGACACTATGCTTTCCTCTTTGATTGCGCGAAGACCGGACAGATTGTGGACCCTATGATGACGTCTACCTAAATACTGAAATGTCGGTAACGTTTGATGTTTGTCTGAAATCTTGTATCGTCGAACCGTTAATGTGTATTCTCTCGTTGATCTGACTTCTGTTAAGTCTTGCCTAGTCTGTTAGAAAATGTAGCCTAGCGTGGATCTATTTTATTTACGGTGCCCGTTGGGATTACAATAGAGTAAGTGTAAGTGTGAGGACTGGTGCGCGCTAGAACCTGGTTTTAACCCCCAGCGGCTCTTTCTGCCACTGTCCGTTCCAAGGCAACACCCCTGTTGTCAACCGGTTTAGGTGTGTGGTATTTTACTGTTTACTGTAATTGTCATTTGTTTTGTATGCGTGGTAGCCCTATTGTCAACCCGTTTGTGTGTGTGATGTCACATGCATGGCTTCTTATTAACATTGTAATTGCTGTTTGTTTTAATGCGTGTTTTTGGTTGACTGTGTTCTGTGAAAGCTACATTTCCTGTTCGACTGTTATACATACTTTTATACCTGCATTTGCTAAATTTGTCAGTTTAACCTTCAGCAATGTTACCCAAACTATCAATGTGTAGCCTTTATATAAATATAAACCTAAGTCAATATGAGGTCACGGTGACCTCCTCTTGCATTTATAATGATATAGCATTGAACGATTAACAATATTAAAGCAATCAAATGTATTCGTCGTTGCTGTCATTATGCCTTTAAGAAGGCATTTTTTTAGTTTGAATGACAACTGTGTTAGTTATGTTGACAAGAGCTATTTGACCTTATTCTATACATTTATACGATGTTATGATCAAAGACCCCGGTGTGAAAGACTATGCCAAAACATAATCGGTATTGTTTAATATTTTGATTAAATGCCCATGGGACATTTAAATTGACCTATATTCTAGGGCTATATTTACCGTTAAATGGTACGCAAAGTTATATTACTTTTACAGATTGGTTGATATGTCAGTCAACATATGCAAACTTTTAATACAAGTTTATTTTGGTTTCAGGGGTTTCAGTGCACTTACTGTTTGAGATGTCATCAGTTGTATTACTTTATGATGTCAATGTTTGCTATGGTAGTTAAATGCTTGCTATTAAGGCAGATATTCGGAACAGTTAATACAGTTACATTCCAAATGAAAACGGAGAGGATATCTATAACATTTTTTAATTCATTTCAGTCCTATTAACTATGTACTGTACCGATATATATATATAATGAAGGGGAAAAGTTTAGCAAGTTTTTTAGATGATATAATACTGTATACAAGATATACTGACATTTTGGGACTTCACGGGCTTGACCCCTACGTTCATTTATTCGTTACGTCATTAAGATGTTCGAGTAATATTGTGTCTATGTAAGTAGTTTTTCCTTATTTTACAACAAAAATGTATTATTTCCAGGGTGCAACAAACACTTGCAAAACTTTTTCCCCTCAGTATATATATATATATATTGTTATATATTTATATACTGTTATATATATATATATATATATATATTGTAAAACTGATGCAATAAAATATATATTGTAAAACTGATGAAATAAAATATCTTTAAACTAAATGATGCATGCAAAATTTGGTAATGTGTCCGAAGCCATTGTACTATACGATGTCGTGCATTTTAAAAATTAACGGTAATTATTTGCTGTTTATTTGGAGCTTACTGTTATAGATTGTTCTAACTCTTTGCCGTTGAGTTAGTCGTGTAAATCTTAGTATATTCATGTAGACAAAATGTTAAATCTGCATATACTTGTTACATTACATTGGTTTAAACTAAAACGAGTATGAAAATCGCCGAACACAGTAAATATAAAAATATTGCATTCTCGTTTTGATTGAGACTGTTGATGAACGGTAGTGAAAATTGCTTGATACCGTTCAGACCCTCTAGCCCCGGGTTGAGCAGAACTCATTAGTTAAAATGCCAATAGTACGAACATTTTAGCCATCCCGAAGATGATATGCATATGACGGTGAACATGGAACCTTCAGTGGGGTATTTTCATACCATTCCATTGCCAGCGTTATATTGTACCGTTTTCTAACAAAATCTTTACCCTATTATAAAACGAGAAAACAATGGTGGACATAAACAAAATGGATTATGAAGCATGCAAGTAACAGTCAAAAGACTAAATTAAAAAGCAGACAACATATCCTAAGGGTGATTACACAGTACTCAGAGCATTTAAAGGCTGGAGTAGTGGAACCACCTATTCAAAATTAAAGTAAGACAACGAAGTGTTTGTGAATGTACCAACAATATCTATGTACCAACAATATCTATATATAAATATCGGGCTCAGAAATCTCAAATGATCGAAATGAATAACAGTTCTGATTGCAAGCACGATGAGACGTTTTACCGCCGCCACACTGTACTGGAATATTCCAAAAGAGTACAAAAGGGAAAGACCGTTTCACGCAAAAATCCCCAATGCATGTTCTGCGTTCTAGTAACACTTAATTCTAAACAAATACATATTATTTATTACTTGGAGTGTGCTTTGTCTGATATATTGTTCTTAACAAGTTAACGAGCCTGGTAACAACTTAATGGTTCTGGTGATAAACGTTTACGACTGTTTTGTTGTAGTCTTGTTACTGGAAGTGTTTTGTAATAAGTCACGTTTGCATTATAATGATCTACTTCTAGGTAAATTCCTGGAATTGTTAACGTTCCTTTTGGCCGCTCACACCGAATGTTTGTTTTTTGTTGTTTTTTGTTTCTTGATGCTTTTATATCCTAAAGAGAAGGATACGAAGTTAATATTTAAATTGTAAAAACAGTATTATATTGCTTATTTATGCTGCCTTTTTGTCACAGAATATAGCCTGGCGGGGATTTCTTTAAACTCATATGGATATTTAGATTCGGAAATTGAAAACATGAGCAATTCAAATAAATATGTACTTCTCATGGGAGACACCAGCGGTCGAACTGGTAAAACCGCTGACCCTTTTTTGGCTAATCACTTTGAATTTGACAAAGACGCAATTGATTTTTATAATGCCTTTTACCTAATAATAACTTGTCGATAAACAGGGAATCCGAAAATAACAGAATAAATAACCATGGCTATTTGTTTATTGACACTTGCAGAAATAATAACTTAACTGTCCTAAAAGGTCGATCCGGTAATAACAAGGACATTGGTAAATGCACGTTTCGAAATATTTCGCTAATTGACTATAGCATTTGCTCTGTCGAAAGCCTAGACTTATTAAATGATTTCGAAGTTATCTATCTTGATCCGCTCTTTTCAGACGGTCATGCGCTTCTCTCACTGGTCTGATACACAAACATAAGTACAGCCTCAAATAACAAGAGCTTAACCCTACCTAATACATGTAAAATTTCACCCAAATGGGACGAAGATAATAAACATGTTTTTCTAGACAAACTAGACCGAAGGAAAGTTCAACTTCTCCATAACACAATTTCCACGTTTATTTCCAATATTGATCAACAATCTCCAAACAGTTTACCGACTCCATAGGGCAACTATTTTACGAAACAGCAATAAATACCTTTGGTCCAAGGAAACCATACAAACCTACGCTCCTTGCAAACAACCCAATAAACCGTGGTTCGGTCATAAATGCCGAAACGCGCGGATGAAGTACAATAAAGCTCGTAAAAAATATCAAACACGAAAAAACGAGAACAACAAGAATTCATATAAATCGGCCACCAAAACATTCAAAAAAATTAATAAACACAAATATTACAGCCAGCAAACACTTAGAAATCTCCATTCAAAACGTCTTTAAGAATACTGGCGATATCTCAATAGGATGAAGCCCAAAACAGTAAGCAAGACGCCGCCATTAAACGACCTGTATGTGAGTATTTTAAAAATATCAATACATATACTCAAAAAAAACGAAGAAGATAATGATCCATTCGAATTTAATGTTGCGGATGACGATGTCATTTTAAACTCGCCTATCACGCCAGACGAGATCTTAACAAATATATCTAAACTGAAAAACTCGAAGAGCCTCCGCTGATGACCAAATAATAAATGAATATATTAAGGTTACTCAAGAAGTCATGCTACCGATATATACAAAGCTCTTCAATATTATACTTGATACAGGGTTTCTCCCAACAAATTGGTTGGAAGGCATCATTAAACCAATTTTCAAAAACAAAGGCGATCCCTTAAGACCTGAACATTATCGCCCGAACACCATATTAAGTTGTTTCGGCAAACTGTTTACATCTATACTAAACGAACGAATTAACAAGTTTCTAAATGAAAAAGAAATCTTGGCTGAAAATCAAGCAGGAGGTTTAGAGCCAAATATTCCACAACTGATCATATATTTGTATTACACAAATTGGTGGAGATGTTACGTTCACAAAAGAAAAAGTTGTTCTGCTGCTTTATAGATTTCACACAGGCATTTGACTCCATATGGAGAATAGGCCTATGGCGCAAACTCCTAAGTAATGAAATTAAAGGTAAATTCTTCCGTATAATATATAACATGTATCTAAACATTAAATCATGTGTGTCCATAAATAACGATACCTCGAGTTTCTTTGTGAGTCAATGCGGAGTCCGTCAAGGTGAAAATTGATCACCGATAATGTTTGCTATCTTCTTAAATGATTACAGGAGTATTTGCTTAACACAGGCCTAGATGGAATTAGAGTCGAACCCCAAATAAATGTCTTTATAAAGATTATAATACTACTATATGCTGACGATACCATTATCCTAGGTGAGAACCCCGAAAGTTTCCAATTAAGTCTAAATAAATTCCACGAGCATTGACTATCGTGAAAATTAAAAGTAAACTACAGCAAAACTAAAATAATTGTCTTTGGTGCCAGAAACATAAATCGTTTCTCATTTAACATAGGACCGGAAAAAATCGAAATAACAAATAAATACAAATACCTAGGAGTAATATTTACTAGCTGGGGTAGCTTACTAAACGTAAGAAAACACTTGGCCGAACAAGCCAAGAAAGCTTCATTTTTACTTTATTGGAGAATTAATAACCTAGACCTACCCTTAGACCTCCAACTTAAATTATTCGACCAAACAATTCTACCAATATTAACCTACAATTGCGAAGTTTGGTGATATGAAAACTTAGATATAATAGAACGTGTACATAATGATATTTTAAAAAGAATTACAAACAGTAAAAAAGCACCCCTTCTTACATGCTATATGCGGAATTAGACAGACAACGAATCGCAGTCACTATACAAACGAGAATGTTAAACTTTTGGAATAAATTGATATTAGGTAAACAAACAAAACTTAGTTACTTATGTTATGAATCAAGGTTAACACAGCTAATTACGAATACCAGTGGCTAAAATACATTCAAAATATACTTAACAACACAGGAAATTCCGATATTTGGACAAATCGTCATTGCAAAGCAAATATGTCCATCGATCCATTAAAAAAACTTTAATCGACTAATTTACACAATCATGGAGGGCAGACCTACAAAATTCGTCCAAAGGGCGTGGTTATAACCTATTCAAAACGACGTTTCATTTGAACCATATCTAAAGTTACCTAGAAACTACTATATTAATGTATTCAAATTCCAAACAACTAACAATAGATTTCCAGTCGAAACTGGTAGGTTTGCGAATATCCCGTACAACTTAAGGCGCTGTACTCTGTGTGACTCTGATATTGGCGACGAATTTCACTATCTCTTAAATTGCCCTCATTACGACCCTCTGCGTAAAAAGTACATTCCACGGTATTCTAACCGTCACGCAAATGTTATAAAATATAAGGTGCTTCTAACTCATTCGTCAACCAAAATACAAATCAATCTATGTGTCTGTGTCCGAATTCTTTTACAAACGGTTAAACAATAAGTATTATATATATATATATTTACATGCTTCACATTTGAAGCTGCAATGTTATTCCACGCAACTGTTATGCCCATAACCGTTCCGCCATATCAAGTGGGGTTTGTGTGATCCTTTTTCATTCAAAATTAGTAATTGTATAATTTGTTGTATGCATAATAATTCTCTCATGTTGGTTAGAGATTAGATCATGGCGGGGATTTCTTTATTTACTCTGTCCTGTTTTAATGGAATGACAGTAGGGTAAATGTGAGGTTTGGTGCACCCTAGAACCGGTTTAACTCTCTCAGTGGCCTACTTTGCCACCGACCGTTCCAAGGCGGTAGCCCTATTGTCAACCCTTTTGTTTTTGTGATGTCGTTTGCATTTATTATTACTTTTGCCTTCTTGTTTGTTTGTTTGCGTGTTTGTTTCTGTGTTTTGTGGTTGACTGTCCTCCTTGAATGCTACTTTTCCTGTCCGATCTTTTTTATATTTCTTTGTAACTCATGTTGCCTGAGATTGTACATAATAAAATATTGTTCTGTTCTGTTTTGTTCTGTTTATTTACACTGTCCCGTATTGTTGGGATGACAGTATGGGTAAGAGTGATGTTTGGTGCACCGTGGAACTTGGTTTAAACCTGCCAGCGGCCTGACTTTTCCAAGGCGGATCATCCGCTTCTTATTAACTTTGTACTTTGTGTTTGTTTTAGTGCGTGTTTTTGCTCGACTGTGTTCTATGAAAGCTACATTTTATGTTCGACTTTTGTACGTACATCTATAGAATTATATTGTTTTATATACTGTTTAGGTGTGTTAAGAGACACCTACTACATGAATCATTCCTCAGACTTTAAATTCTAACTAATACTTGATCCTCCACTTCTATTTATTTTTCGTTTCAATAAATACGTTGAGTTACCAGTCACATCAAATAAAATAACGTTATCAAGCTGAATTCCGGCATAAATTGTAATAGTTTTAAAGTAAAAATGTCGATCAGCCAACGGTCCATTAAATAGGTCAACTTAACACTAGAGTAACAATTAAAATGCATTTTACATCTAGAAATAATCACAATATTCAGACTGCAGCTTTTATTGAATATACTTCTATAAATGTACTACTTTATTGTTTCTATATATGTAATCTATATAACATATCAAGTAAGGAAACTTAGACTTCACTTCTGTTTCTCATTATTTTCCATTACGTCCCTTTAATAGTAAGACTATTGATAGCATGTTTGAAGACAAGAAACACACACACATGGTAATGTTTAACAGTTTATTTAGGGGTGGTATGCTTATTTATGTTGAATAACTGTTTGTTATGTATTTGTAAGTTGTGCGGTGGGATGTTTCTCTTCGACACTACACACATACCTACGTACGAATAAATAGGTCACAAAGTGGTGGCCGATTAAATAAATAAACAAATAAAAGTAGATAGATAAATAAATAAATAAATTAAAATAAATAATAAATAAATGTATTTTTGTATAAGTTTTGTTTCGAATGTAATCTTATGATTTAGTGTTGGGGACACAATTTTATTTAGGTTAAACTAATTTTCTTGTGTTTATATTACCTTTTTAGCGAACTTTTCAAGGAAAATTAATTGGCGAAGAAATATATAGTAAAAATAAGATATAGGGTCCTATATAAACCACAGCGTCCGAACGCAATGGCATCGTAGGTCCGCACTGCACTGCAAACAAGGACTTGAAAATACAATGAAAGAGACAAAAAAACAACAGAAAGGGTGGTGAATACAGGTTTACCGACTTGGAACGGTCAGTAGGCAATAAGGCAATAAAGCCTACTGACATAGCTTGAATCGATTTTATATGCGCACAATCCTCGCTATTATCATGTCTTCAGCGCCCAAATAGACAAGACAGTGTAAACAAAACTAAAATTACGATATTTGCTATATTAAACGTTGGAGAAGGCCGTTTGATACGCTATATAGTCAAGCTTTCTAAATCGTTCTAACCTTAAATAAACGGAAGTGGATTCGATACTGTTGGAGACGAAATACTGCAAATATATTTGAGCTCTCATTATGTGGTCCACGTATAAACTTTCATACCTCACCCAACCCCTTCTCCAAGAAGCAAAAACCGCGTTGGCTGGGGTAGGAAATAAAACTATTATTTCGGCTAAAAAGGTTTGCATATTATAAACTTAAAACATATAATTGGTAATTTTAAACAGGTTATCGCAATTTCTTCAGTAAAACAATTGTTCAACGTGTTTTATTGTCGAAATATCCGTTAGAAAATCCTGCTAATTTAAGATTTCCCATCGCTAAATGAAATTAAGGCGATACCACGTAATGTGTTTAATAATTACAGTATTGTGATTAAGACTGTGGTAAAAGGTCATTATTACTGTTGTCAGTCCATGCGTTTGTATCATGATACAACTATGGATATAAAAAACTAATTTATTGTAATTTCAGATTAAACTGTTTTGGAGTTACTTCTATTACGTGGTCCTGCCTTAATTCCATTAAGCGATGGGAAAGCTTATATTAGCAGAGTTTTATAACGGATATTTCGACAATAAAACATGTTTAAACACATTTTTGACTGAAAAAATGCAATAACCTCTTTAAAATTACCTATTAAATGTTTTAAGTTTACAATATGTAAGCGTTTTAAGCCGAAATTAAGGTTTTATTTCATACCAACCCCGTTTTCTCTTCTTGGAGTAGGGGTTGGATGAAAGTCGGTTTGAAAGTTAATACTCGGACCACGTGATGTAGTTACACACTGGTATGTCATGGATACATCAACATTTTAACTTTATTTAATAAATATATGCAGTCAATATAAATAATGAGACGCAAATAAACATACTGTATATATATATATAGATAACCATTGATAAGTGTTCCTAGGTTTTGTTTTATTTTCTGAATTGAATTGAATACATCAGCATGCTTATTAATGATAATAACTAATATAAATTACGGCACAAATGAATCAATTGCATATTTCAAATGTTAGGTAGGCCGCATGTTTTTCCAATTTTCAAAAAAATCAAAGTAGAATTTATTTCATTAGAAAGATACATTGTTTTCATAAGATGTAAAAAAACATTTTTAAAAAAATTGCAAAAAGTAAAAAATAAAAATACATAAAAAAAATAAAAAAAAAATATTTCTGCCCACCCCTGGGGTCCTTTAACCCACTTGCGCTCGCTCTTTAGCGCGACCCTTCATTATAATAAATCTAATATATTCATGAAGAGGACATGCACACCTTTGTTTTGACACTGTTCATGGGGGGGTCCGGACCAATGGTTTTCAAAGTATTTTTTAGTTTAGAGTTCATCTTTTAGTGTTTTTAGCAGACACAAATCGAGGGAATGTCAAAACATGCGGCCTACCTACAAATGTGTAATTTGTATACTTGGCATACATGCTTGACTCATATCATGTGTATTTACAATATACAAGATCTTCTCATTGTATTGAATTGTATTCGCCTGTTTGGTGTTGGCGAAAAATATTATAATGTGTGTGTCGAAAAAAAGGTTGAATTGAATTCAATATAATAATAACATATTAGGAAGAATAGCATTAACGCGTTGTTTCATACGATTTTAATTAAAACGGATAATATCGCAAAACGTGGTCCGAGTATTAACTTTCATACCCCATCCAACCCCTTCTCCAAGAAGCAAAAACGGGGTTGGCTGGGGTATGAACTAAAACTTTAATTTAGGTTAGGTAATTTTAAACAGGTTATCACATTTTTTCAGTAAAAAATAATTTTAAACGTTTTTTATTGTCAACATATCTGTCATAAAATCCTGCTAATATAAGCTTTCCCATCATCATCGGTTAATAGAATTAAGGAAGGACCACGTGCAAGACTCGCGTGAAAACAGAAGGAAATACTAAGACTGTTGGTGTCAAGGGTGCAGATAAAAAGTGTTCAGTTGATTGTTTTAATTAAGAATTCACTTTATCTTAAGCAAAACATGTCTGATTATTTATATGTCATATATTGTTTGATTGATATACATTTAAGCCCTCTTTTCTATTTAATTGTTGAATTTAAATATCTTTATCGCTAAATTATTAAATATGCTATTTGTGTGTTTAAAATAAAATATATACAATATACGGCAGCGTTTTATCTACAATGTCACTCCATTTGCATCAAAATGAAAAAACCTTTCAGTTAGTCAAAGGAAAAACAATTAAAAATGTAAATAAAAATGAGTAAAATTAGAGAAAAATATGAGTAATTGACTCATACTTGCAGGTAAATAAATCACTGATACGGTGCTTAAAAACTGATTTAAAGTATTTAACTTACTTATAAATCCTAATACAAATGTAACATATCTCCTCCTATCCTTAGATGTTGTACGTTGCTAACTGCGATATGCTGTTTTACATTTCCCATTTATCAGTAGAATAGATATGCATACGTCTCATTGAAGCACAGCCCATTAATCTGCCTAATATGGCATTTTATACAAGATCAGATGAGACAAGTGTCACCTATATTTACTTATGCCACTCATTAATTGCATTAATTAATTATAGTGAATTATTCGGTAACGTATCTAATTAAGTAGCTGCTCTGGACATAATGCAATTTCTAACAATCTGTCGCAACTTGTTAATTATCCTTGCAGTCATTTAGATTTCCAACATTATAAATATCATATCCATTGCTTAAATGTATTTGCATGTTAAATCTCAAACTGCATTACGCACTAACTAAACCTGCTTTAATTGTCAGTATATAAGTATCTGCCTTTGTTGTGAACACTTGAATATTTATATGTAAAAGCAATGTTGACAAGTTATTTAATATGATTATTGACTTCATATATTTGTTCAATAAAGAACATGCTACACGAAAGCTCCATGATTCTGACTACTATTTTGACAAACTTATGCACCTTTTTGTAATTATGCAATATTTGGTTCCAAGTTGCTTTTAATACAATGTAATACACGTTATGACTATTTATGAAATGGATCCCGTTTTCAATATTTATTGACATTCACACAAGCGTTAGTTAGTGCAGTGAGGTAGCATCGACACAAATAAGTAATGTTATTACTTACTGGTATTTTGGGATCGTCAAATCCAGTCTTTGTTGCTTCCGATGGATATTGTTTTCAGTCTTGACGCTAGGGGTCTATACTCAGTAAAACAGAGTCAGTTAATGTTCTGTCCTTTTATGTGGGAGCGGGGAGGTCAGATGGGGTTACTACGTCCAAGAGATCCCTTTTGCAGTATTTATTTAAAGAAAAACGGATACAGCTTAGGCCACTGCAAGGTGTGTGAGTGGGGTTGCACCTTATATTGCTTTTATGAACAGACTCAATAACAGCAGATATGTAGCATTCACAGAACACAGTCAAACATAGCAATACAAAATAAAATCTGCGACGATCGGTGCATAGTTCGTACCCATGGGATATGAACAGTTTGTCAATAAACGATAGTTCCATACCTAACTTAAACAATATCTAAATGAGAATACTCCTTATAAACTCCTTATAAAGTCCACATAGTGTAATTGTACAACTTGCCATTAGTAAAAAAGACTTTAACATTGTTACAGGCCAAAACTGTAGGTTCTCTCGCACATACTTTATGAATGAGATCAATAAAAAGTATGCAATGAGACATTTGGCAATCATCGAACACGATAAATACAAAAATGCTGCAGTTTCGGTTTGATTGAGACATGAACGGTAGTGAAAGGTGATTGCTAACGTTCACGCCCTGTAGCCCTGGGTTGAGCAGAACTCAATATTTAAAAAGTCAATAGTACAGAAATTTGAGCCGCGTCCTGAAGATAGTATGCATATGACGGTGCACGTCGAACGTTCAATGAGGTATTTGCACGCCATTCCATGGCCAGCGGCGTATGGTCCCAGTTTCTAACAAAACGCTTTGCCCTAAACGAGAAAACAATTGGCGAAATAAACAAAATGGAATTTAGTTGGAAGCAGACGTTATGAAGCCTGCGTATGACAGGTAACAATCAAAAGACTAAATTAAAAAGCAGTCAACATATCCTAAGGGTGATTAAACAATACTCAGAACCTTTAACAGTTGGAGAAGTGGAACCACGTATTCAAAATTCAAGTAAGAAAACAAAGGTATTTCAGAATGTACCACCGATATCTATAAATATCGGGCTCAGCGATCTCCAAAGATCGGAATGAATAACTGTTATGATTGAAAGCATGGGGAGATGTTTTACCGCCGACACACTGCACAGGCAACGCTACTGTGATAAATAAAAAGTATGAAAAGATAAATTTGGAAATCATCAATAACGGTAAGTTTCTCTTTGATAAGATTGTTCGGTAAGGTTGTATAAGGTGAGGAACAGTCATCAGTAATTATAGAAGACACTTGACGTTTATCGCAATTTTTTTTTAACCAAGAACGTCACCTGAATTTTAATTGAGCACAATAAATTAATTCCAGAGGTGTAACGGCAGTAAGGCAATAAGTCAAACGTTTGGATATATTTGTTTTGGTGCAGGCACTATAATTAGCTATACAGCGGCATTTGTCTACCCTAGCATTGAACGTGATGCACAGAGTGATATGCGTGAAAGAACAACGTCCTCACTAGATTGAACTGGAGTATACGAAAAAGTGCTCACGAGTTTTAGAGATACAACACAAACGAGTCTTCTCTATGTGTGTGTTGCTCCAAAGCATCCACTTAACAGTATTTATTGACAATCACACTATATTTCGTTTAGTGCTTTTTGGCGGCAGTAAAAAGTCTCACTGACTATAAATCAGTAGTGTTATTACTTACTGGTCCATTGGGATGACGCAGCCCTATCTTTGTGGCTTTAAAGAAGAACATCACTTTAGCCGGTGCTAGGGGCGTGAGAGGTGTTACTGTTTACATTCCGTCTCATGAACATACTCAATACATCGAAGTCTGCTACTTTTCTCTCTTGTTTGTTTTTGTTGCTTCCAAGAGATCCTATTTCCAGTATTTATTGAGTTACACTTTTCTTCTCCAAAACCCAAGGGTGCTGACGGGTTTTAACCTTCCAATTACTATTCTCAGATTATTAAAGTAATAATGTGTTATTGCGTATATATGTTTAATAAACCTACCTCTAACACCCCATCCCTTAGCACCCTTAGCCTTTGTTTGCCCTTGTGAATGAACAGGCACCCGGTGGTTGGTACGGCGTGATGCAGTGGCCTTGTTTACAACCGACTTCGAATAGTCGAGCGTGGTTGTCCTGTCGTGTTGTTCTTCCGATAGCTCTTGTTTTTATTCGAAGAAAAAAAACTCATAACATTTATCTATCTGCCATTTTTTTCAACCTGTCCTATGAAATGCTGGTATTAATATAGCATCTGAACACGAATAGGATAAACTAAAGAATAATGACATACTTTGAATACTGTTTGTGTGTAGACAGAAATATAGGTTATACACGATTTGTAATACTATTAATTAATGTCAATTATTTCTTTTTCATAGAAAACACTCGAACATAAACATTTTTGCAAATAATTTGTCGAATTTTTATTCAGACTCGTTTCAGGCTAATTAATAGTGTGGAAAACTGGTAATGTAGAAAACTGGTCAGAACAAGTCCTAGACCAGTGGGGTGGAAAGCTGCTCAGGACAAGTGGTTTGGAAAACTGATCATAACAAGTCCTGTCCAGACAGGACATCCAGACAGGACATGTGGCGTAGAAAACTGGCCTGGACAAGTGACATGGAAAGTTGGTTAGGACATTTTGTTTAGAAAACCGGTCATAACAAGTCCTGGGCAAAGCTACTTCTGGAAAAGAGGTTGAAAGAAAGTAGTATTGTGTCCCTTACCGCACTTGACAAGCTGTTGGACAGATTTCAAAATATCGTAAAAAAAAAACACAAAAAAATACCGCACATTTCTTTTCATACGTTAACATAAACAGACCATGTTTAACTGTGATGCATGTGTCATATTGAAATAGTTTAATCTGTCATACACTAAAGTACAGACGACTTGACAATTCATCACGATTGTTAGAGTACTGCAAAAACATCTCAGATCACAGAGTGTAATGCAGCTGTAAAATTATATACAACCATCACAGAGAGTGTAACTCAGTTCTCTAATCATGTACAACTCTCACAGAGAGTGTAACTCAGTTCTCGAAATATGTACAACCCTCACAGAGAGTGTAACTCAGTTCTCGAATTATTTACAACCCTCACAGACAGTAATTTACTTTCAAATTAATGTACAAAACTCACAAAGACTGAGTAATGTACAACCCTTATAGAGAGTTATTCAGTTGCCGAGTTATGTACAACGATCACAGAGAGTAATTCATGTGTCGAGTAATGTACAACCCTCACAGAGAGTAATTAATTTGGCGAGTTATGTACAACCCTCACAGAGAGTAATTCATGTGTCGAGTTATGTACAACCCTCACAGAGAGTAATTCATGTGTCGAGTTATGTACAACCCTCACAGAGAGTAATTAATTTGGCGAGTTATGTACAACCCTCACAGAGAGTAATTCATGTGTCGAGTTATGTACAACGCTCACAGAGAGTAATTAATTTGGCGAGTTATGTACAACGCTCACAAAGAGTAATTCAAATGCCGAGTAATGTACAACCCTCACAGAGGGTAATTAATTTGGCGAGTTATGTACAACGCTCACAGAGAGTAATTCAAATGCCGAGTAATGTACAACCCTCACAGAGGGTAATTCAGATGTGCAGTTATGTACAACGCTCACAGAGAGTAATTCAAATGCCGAGTAATGTACAACCCTCACAGAGGGTAATTCAGATGTGCAGTTATGTACAACGCTCACAGAGAGTAATTCAAATGCCGAGTAATGTACAACCCTCACAGAGGGTAATTCAGATGTGGAGTTATGTACAACGCTCACAGAGAGTAATTCAAATGCCGAGTAATGTACAACCCTCACAGAGGGTAATTCAGATGTGGAGTTATGTACAAGGCTCACAGAGAGTAATTCAAATGCCGAGTAATGTACAACCCTCACAGAGGGTAATTCAGATGTGGAGTTATGTACAACGCTCACAGAGAGTAATTCAAACGCCGAGTAATGTACAACCCTCACAGAGGGTAATTCAGATGTGGAGTTATTTATATCCTTCAATGTATAGTTGTATGTACAATAGCGTTGCCTTGTTGGTTAGAGAATAGTTCATGGCGGGGATTTCTTTATTTACACTTTCCCGTTTTATTGGGATGACACTAGGCTAAGTGTGAGGTTTGGTGCACCCTAGAACCTGTTTTAAACCCCCAGCGGCCTTTTTTTCCACTGACTGTTCAAGGCGGTAGCCCTATTGTCAACCCTTTTGTGTTTGTGATGTTTTATTTGGCCTTTTATTAATTTTTTAAGTTGTTCTTTGTTTCTGTGTGTGTTTGTGGTTGACTGTCGTCCTTGAATGCTACTTTTCCTGTTCGATTTTTATATCTATATTAACTAGAAAATAATTTCACGAGAGCGCCAGTGACCGTGAAAGTGAACCGTGAACCGCAGAACTTATTTCCTTAAAAGTATAATAAGTAATCTATATCCGATTTATAGATGAGAGCATGATGAGGTCTACTAAATTCGAAAGGGATGGTAACGTTTAGTATTCAATTTTGTCTTGTCCTGCCCCTAATGGCTCGTGTTGCTCTGACTTCTGCCAAGTCATTGAGTTCTTGCTAAGTGGCTTTCTAGTGTTTTATTTTTTATAATGTTATATTCATATATACATGATCATCTTTGTGTTATAGTGTCTATTAACGCTGTCGGTTTCTGCCGGGCATATTCACAGCACTTATTAAATTTAGTGTTTCCCCTAATTTTTAAACCAATCAGCTGGAAAGCATTACCATTAGGAAACCCTGGTCGATCGCTAGGCCCATGTCCCTTTCGTTCGCTTAAAGGTGAAGAATGGTCTTCGAAGCCTATGGCCTAAACATTGCAATTTTTTTTTTCCAGTAAGAAAATAGAAGTGCAAAACATTTGAAAAGCTTTCGTTGCTTGTTGGATTTACGATTTATTTGAACTATAAACTATTGTAAAATGTTTTGCAGACGTTGATAATATGAGTTTTTGTATATGCGTAATGATATTTTATCTGCGTTGGATGTTATAATATATGACATAAGTTGTTCAGAAATAGTGTCTGTTTTTTGCTCTATTGATGATTATTCCATGACAGTACATGTAATATATCACGTTGTTCTCAATGTAGAAATGTAACCGCCTCGTTGTATAGGCGGTGAACATTGTATCATTTGTGTGCTGTAAAAAGGAAATTGCATTGAATTGTCACCTGTAGTGAATGATCTGTGACATACACTAACTTAATAGCCAGATGTGACACCAGACATACTTTACCAGCGTATTCTTCTTTGGGCATGCAATAAGCAAACGTACTTTATGTGTTTGTTTTTTCAGACCCTGTTATAAACAAACCACCTGCACCAAGCTATTTTGTTCACGAGCTTTTCAAAACTTGACATGTCTGAACAAATAAGTGATAATTACCGGGAATTGTTTGGAAATATGGCACATTAGAACACCTGACATACTCGTGTCAGATCGATACCAGGCCATATGACGGTAAATTTACTCTACAATAGCGTATATCCAAACCCTATCCAGGTGTTCAGGTCACAAAATAATGTATATGTGCCAATTAAACGTATATGTTTATTCACGGGGGTCTTTAAAATACCCCAGATTGAATATGCATAAAATTAATTATGAGTTGGTAACTCTTAATTCGACGTTCCAGTCTTGGAGTTCGGACTTTCAAAATATGTAAGTTATAAATATATATATAACTCGTAAGTAGGTTTAAGAACGGTGTATTTTGCCTGTTGATAGCTGGAAAGGGACCTGAAGCATTTGTTTCAGAACTAATTTAATTTAACATGATGAAAAGCATACGTATGTTCCTTAACACATGCTGAAGTGTAAATAAACAATAACATATTTTACATTAAATAAACCAACTGACTGTGATAAATATAACAATCTGGTCATCTTAACTATTTAGGGCACATTGTCCCAGTTCTCGATTTAAGGACTATACATCAAGCCGGTAACGATAGTTAATGATGTCACATTTACATTGTTATAAGCAGATTTCCTCACTAAATATGTCGTACGGTATTTCATTCATTTCGGCCAGGCCAGGTCTAAGTATACTATACTCCTCAAAATAAGTTAAGGACCACAAGAATATTTCTCCATATGCGTAAATGGGTTTATGCACTATTTTCAAACACGATTTATTTAAAAGGGCTCTGAAATCTTGAAAAAAGCTGATGAATTATTAAAATGTCATGAAAAAATAAAGTTGCTGTGACCTATTGCAAATTTGCAAAGAACATAAATGGAGGCGACCACGATGACGTCATAGCGCCTTTTTACTATATATGGCATATTGACAAAATGTCTTTTAAAGCAAAGAAAATCACTGCAAATTGATAAAAAAAATATACATATACAGATGTAAAAGGTATAAATTGTATGCTTGTTTTTCATTTGCAGCGATTTTCTTTGCTTTAAAATACATTTTGTCAATATGCCATATATGGTAAAAATGCGCGATGACGTCATCGTTTAAGATGACCGCCTCCATTTATGTTTCCTTGCAAATTTTCAGTAGGTCATATCTTCTTTATTGTTCGTGGCATTTTGATAATTCTTTCAGCTTTTTTTCAAGTTTTTCAGAGCCCTTTAAGATAAACCTTGTTTGAAAATAGTGCATCAACCCCTTTAACAGTGGAATTTACTACATACCATTTTCCAACGGTTACACAGATTGTGTAAGCAATGTTGCATTAAACTGGACATTGTCAGGTCTTCTGCATTAGATGAAAGAACACAATGTTGATATACATAGTTCTGTTAATTAAGAAGAGTCCGAGATTTTTGATAATTTCTAAATATCAATAATTTGCCCCAATACAACAATACTAAAAGTTTTAATTTGTTTTATCAATTTA